>JAYKAV010000067.1:1800189-2017716 GCA_035582835.1 Phoebastria nigripes | reverse complement strand
GCCACGTGTTGATCAGGCATGTTTTCCTGTCCCTGTCAGTATTCTTCCCTGCCACTGAAGGGATGCTTAAACACGTGCAAGCTGCTCCTCTCAGCTTGAATGAAGCGCTAACTGGGGCCCGTGACTAAGCAACAGGGAGGGAGCTGGATGCAGTGGGAAAAATTAATAACAAGGATGGCTGGGGCAGTTTGCCTAGTCATTTCCATCAGAAAACAGGACAAGTGCCTGCACAGTCCTGGCAAGTGAGAACCAGGCTCCTGGCTTGTAAATCAGGAGCTGTATTACAAGGGAGTTAATGGAGTTTGGTTGTTGTGCATTCCTACAGATGTGGTGTTACTGAGGGAGTGGAAAACAAGCTGTGTATATGTTATACACAGGCACTGAATTTTGGTGTAGCCCAGCTGTTTAAGCTCAGCCTTCTTTATCCTACGATGAGGCTTGGAGTAGCATCCCAGGCTCCATCCCTCCTCTATGGGCTCTGCTGCCTATAAGGGCTTGGCACAAATACTTAACAAGCCAAGTGTTTGGCTCCAAAAGGATGAAGCAAATAGGGAAAGCAGCCACTGCCCCAGGGGGATAAGATACATATGATGAGGATTATCAGGCCTGGTGGTACAGGGCACACATGCTCATTAGCCAGGATCCAAGCCAGATGCCTCTTTTTTGCTCCTCTTGTTGCCTTTTCAAGTAGGCTCTTCTTGACTGCTTCTGGGGTGAGCAAGGCCATAGGGGGAAAAAAAGAAATACATGCCCTGCCAGCTCCTGAACATTTGCCAGCAATCTTCAGCTTCTGAGATTTGCTGATCTCCAGCCATTCCCCAGTGGAGGTGAGGAATATGATGGGAAATACAAGACTGACAGCAGGAAAATCCCTGTCCTTAGTCCCCTTTGTGCATCACCTAGGACTAATCAGTCCCTCGAGGGATCCCTAGGACCTGTGGACCAAAGTTTAATGACCACCACCCTAGAGTCACATCTCCCCTCACAAAGGAGGTCTCTGCAAAACCTTTTTAGGCTCCTCTGCTTTTTACAATATTTTCCAGCTTTGTGCAATGTCAGACTTTGTATTTGTCTGATTGCTAGCTATAGGGAAGGGATGATTCTCCACTCTCTTGCTCCCTTTCACTGAAGTAAGTTGCTGATCTAAGGTGTCCATGTTCATCAGTCAGCCATCCAAGAGCTTTTCCTGTATTCACGAGTCACTCTTAATTTCTGTTAGCATTTATGGAGATAGATTTAGGAAAAAAGAAAAAGGACCAATATTTACTTCTAGAACAACAACTGTTCAAGTGATATTTTTATCATTTTAATAGAATCGGTTTCAAATCTCACCATAGGTGAAATCAAAGTAATCTGATATAGTCCCTTTACTTCCAACTAGTGAAGAGCCCGAAAGCTGCTGTTGTCACACTGCTTTTTTGGAGCACATCCCAGTGGCCCTGGGGCCTGCTCCTCCCCTCTGCCTGACCTGCAGCGGCTGGCACAAGGGATGATGGAGCACGTCCTACTCTCTCTCATTTTGAAAAGCTGCCTATAAAAAGTATGTGGATAGGACTGCAGGAAACACATATTACATATGGTAGGCAATGGGTGGTACTACCAAATGTTTACATATCAGAAAAGTTAATGAAAACAGATTTTTCCATGGATAAAAACTTTTTTGCCATGCAACATGGGAGCAGTTCTGCAGCAGGTACAGTAGGATGGTGACTGTGCACTAGCATGGTAACACACGCTGATGTAGCACAGCTCTACCACTGCTTTGACACAGGAAGAACTTGGTCTAAGCTAGCATTTCTATCCTTAATCAGAAATAATATCTCTTCTGAAGGGAATGAATCACGGACTCCGGGGATAGTGCAGAGTGGAGACCTTTATTTACACAACTTCTTCTTATTTATATCTTCCCGATTGTTGCTCACGCGATCATAGACAAAGCACGCGCCGCTAAAACTTTACTAATTGGTCACATCTCCCTTATTACGCGCTTTACTATTGGCAGCAGCCTAAGCCGTTATTTCTTTTTGCACAAGCCTTTGTTTCCGTTTTTCTGTTTTGCAATCCCGTTCCTTGTTCTTTGACCTTCACTCTATATCTGTGTTTATCAGCTCAAGGTAACTGGCATTTTGTTCCATCAGCTTTCCCATACTCTTCTACGAACCCAACCACCCACTCGAACAGGATATAAACATCCAACATAGATAAGGAAATAAAAAAAAAAAACCAAGGTGTTCCTCAAGCTCACTGGAGACTAATTGTTTGAATCAAGTACAGACTGAACACTTTTTCCCAGGGTTTACAATATTCACAGAACCATTTCCTTGTTTTATTACAAATTGCCCTGTATAATGATGCTAAGGATCAAACCACAAAATCTACATTTCCCCTTAAGCAAATTGCATTGCAATTCAGGGGCTGGAAAGCAGAGGAGAGCTGGCAGCACTAGATGGCTGTATCATTTCCTGATGCTTCTGCTGGGGGCTGCAAAGTGTTTAGTGATGACTGTGTTGAAAGAGATTAACTTGTGCTGACAACACCCTACCTGGGGTGAAACACTGGAGGTCTGTGCTCTCCAGCGTGCTTTAACGCTAGAGGTATCCTTTATCATCTGCACTCAGGGAAAACTTCTTTATCAGGTGCTTCAGGGTCTGGGTGAACCATGTGAGAGCAGAGGTGATGGCATTTCCCAAGTCTGGAGTCACACCCCCCATCAGGGAAAGGACGCCCTTCATGGAAATGCTATGGCCAGTCTGATGGGAAATGTTACTTTGGGCAGGTTACATGGTCTTTGCAAAGATTATCCTGACTAACCCCTGCGCGTCTCCTGCCCTCTCTGCAGGCAGACTGCTCTTGCCCTCACCTCTATCAGGCAGAGGCAGCTGGTCCCAGGCAGCCTGGGGACCTGTGCTCCCCACTGAGCCCTGGGGTATCAGCTCTGAGTTATGCTGTCCACCTGGTGTGGTTAAAAATTAAACTGCCCCTGCTAATAGTTGGTCTGCAGCTTGATAACAGACAGGGCTGACACTCCGAGAGCTGATTTTGGCAATGCACTTAACGCTGCACCTCTTTGAACGAGGCTATGAGAGGATTGCTCTGGACGCAGTTGGTGCCAGAGACGTAATCTCACCTCCACACACTGGGCATATGCCCGTGCTTCAACACCAACGGGCGATGCTCAACTCAGTCCATTGCATCTGGAGTTTAGAATTAACCCCTTAAGATTCAATTTATGAATTTAAATATAATACAAACAAAAGCATCTGGTGGTGGCACAAGCAGATCCTGCCAAACAGCTAATAGAACCCAGGAAAAAATGTTATTGCTTTGGCTATTAGGACAAAATGGTCCTGTCTGTGAGGCAGCTCAGCCACCGTAGATGATACAGTAGTGCCACTTGATACTACTGTTAACTTTCTGAACCTGAACTATGACTGGAAAAATAAGAATCAAAGGAAGGAAGCACAGGCCTGAATGATGTATGTTCAGATGATAAAGTGCATCACAGAAGGTAACAGGCATTTCTTGCTATCAAAATGCTTGTCCATTTAGATGGAAGAAATTCATAAAACTACACATAATAACATTGCTGAAAGAATCCCCAAAAGCCATTAAATGCAGCTGAAATTTGACATGGTACTTGGAGCTCAGACCACTGCTTCTTCAGAACCACTTTGCAGAGCCTCTTGTTCATTAATGGCTGGAGATGTTGCATACCTCTTCTTTTTTTCCTTTTTTTTTTTTTTTTTTTTTTTTTTTTTTTNTTTAATATATTAACAAAATCCCTGCCTTCCTGGACGAATGATGAGATGCCTGTGATTGCAGCAAGAAACATGCACCCTGATAAAGACATACTTGTGACGTGGGGGTCTAGAGGTACCCATCATACATTGAAGGGCCACATAAACCTGCTCAGTATCACCAAGGGCTGCCAGTGGAGAGGCGAGCTCTTGTGATATGGCCCCTTCTCTCCTACAAATTATGCTAAGACTGAGAGAAAATCTCATACAGACCCTGAAATTAATCTCTGAAGTTCACTTAAAATAACTAATTACCTGTGTTAAATTAGAACACTTGAAATGGCATAGCATTATAATCCTCCCTCAACTTGAGGATAAATATTCATCTTTCCAAGATCTACAGATCACTTCTCCAAGGGTGCTATCCCCGTCTTTCATCTTAAACTGCTGCGGAACACAGAACATTTATTTTCTATTAAAAAAATAAAGATTTTATGAAGGGAGACCCACAGGATAAATACTTTCTTCCTCAAATCTGAAACAAAACTCTCCTGGGCTCAAGAAATCTTCTCCAGGCCTCATTTAATTGTAAACCTGGACTTGTACAACCCTTATTAATTCCACAGTGGTAAAGGATATGTGATTATACCATCTTTATTTGATTATATTAGTTTGCTTTTCAGTGCCACAACGCTTAGCCATTATACAAACAGACAGAGATAAATTATAATTAGCGACTTCGGGAATGTTCTGAAGATCACTTGTAATTGGCAACAACAACAAAAAAAACCCTAATTCATTTAATTAGGCACGTGATGGATATTATGACTTGTAAAATGTATCTAAGCTTATTGATAAGGAATAATTATTAAAAGCAGCTTCTGTTTACTAAAGGAGCGGTAGCAGATACATTGTTAAACACAGTGTTAGATCTGTCAGCGTCTGATTAGGATGGGTATTGTCATTTCTGCTCTCTTCTATTCTGCTGTAGTGCTTCAAAGGGTCTACAGCATGGCATTAAGGGTAACAGTGTTTCTGCAAAGATTATGGGCTGCTCATATAAGCACTGATGACAAATTAGCTTAAGACCATGTCCAAAAGTGTTATTTTCAGACCTGTGCCACAATAACACCTACATCCTGGAGAGATAAATCAATGTAGGCCCTCAGAAGAGAGTTACTCCAAAACGCCAGTTATGATGACCTGAGCATTTCCATTTCAGGTTACTGACGGATATTATCATTTGCATGAGGTCTGGAAATTGGTCTCACACTGTGCTTTTAATGACAAGGGAATATCATGATTTGGAAATCTAAGCAACTCATCAGGAGGCTGGGCTCTTAAATGACGTTTAAATTGAATGGTGGGTAAGATGTTCTCCAGAGCATCCTCTATCAGCTTTATGTTTTGAGTTTTGCCAATCTCAGGGTAAAAACTATAATTAATTTCTCCTTTTCAAACCTTTAAATTATAATTAAAGACAACATACATAATAAGAAAGTTTTCTCTTGATATTACAAGCAATGTCGGAGTTAATTATTATAATTTTAGCTCGGGGTTTTTATCACTCAGAATGTTAATCTCTCTGTTACTCTGAGAGATTGAAGAAAACTGGAAAAAAATCTGTAATTGGTTTTTCCCCCAAAAATGCTTCTGTGCACAACTTGAATGTAGCATGCATCTAATTTTGACCAAAATATTTAATTGGCAATGATAGCAAAATAAACTTTGTTCTTGTTCTCAAGAGGTTTTCTCCCTGTAAGGACCACTTTTGGTAATTAAACAAAGGTGAAAGAATATCATACACAAAATTGCATACGCTCATTAACTGTACAGATTCAGCTGGATACAGCTTTGCTGGATTTTAGCCTTGATGGCTTATGTCCACAAGCGTTAATGCTCCCTCYGCAGCTTTGTACAAGGGAACAGTCCTGCCGAAGTCAGGGAGACTATTCGGGAGGCTCAAGTTAAACAAGTTTTTAAGTTTTGCAGGATCAGGGCCATGGTTTGTCTCTGGGAGCCACTAAATCAGTGTAATGCTGCACTGTGCTTTTATTACCTGTACTGTTTTCTATTGCTTTCAAAACTGTTCGGTGGAGTGTTGCTAGCATCCTGGCAGAGGCTGCCTTACCAGTGAAATGATTATGTTTATTGTTACGCTACCAAGCAGCTCAGGAGGTTTCGTAGTGCCACTGCTTATTGTGGGACTGGATCAAAGGGCTTGGATTCAAATCTTGACTCTGTCATCAAGGCATTACATGATCACAAAGAAGCTCCTGAATGCAAACTGCCCAGCCTGCTGTCCTCCCTTCTCCCCCCACTCCCACAAGACAATGTGTATTTTGGTCCAGCACTGTAGGTGGGATGGTAGGATGCGTTAGAGCATCTGCAGCAGCTCAGTCTGGTCGACCCAGGTAACAGCAGCGACTCGAGAGGAGCAGCCTGGGTTTTGCCCTGTTAGCAACCCAAGCACGGGCTCCAAGCCTCTGAGGATTTTTAGTGCCTATGTTTTGTTCTGCATTTCTGGAGAGGTGACAGACACAGCTGCGATGCTGATGGGGCTGGAGGGGAGATGAAACAGCCTCACTCCTGCTCTGCATTGGGAACACAAATCCCACACTGGGCGGGTATGCAACAGTCTTTTTCTCCCTTGTAAGCCCATGCATCTTGCTGATTGACCTGAATTGGCTCTGCCTGCACCAGAGGAGCCGTGAGCATGCACTGACTCAGACTTGACACTGTGATAACACATCCCCACAGCTCTGGTCAGCTCCAGGTTGACAGAGTAAACTCCTGTGTGCCAGCAAAGAGCAGGCAGAGGTACTCAGTGCTGCCAGCTGTGCCAGGTAGTGCTCCCATGCTTTTGTCAAGTCCAGTGGTGTTCACAGAGGAAATTATAAAAGCACGGGATAGTCACAACCCGTCCTTGGAGGAAGAGCGTGTTTCTCCATTGTCTTACACACATTGTCATTTACAAGCCAGGAAACCTATCACCAAACCAGGAACAAATCCCATATGTGTGTTTTATCCTAGCATAAAATATTTTAAAGCATAGCTTATTTCCCTTTCAATGTGAATACACCTTTGCCAGGAAAAACACGGCTGCAGTATTTATGGTGGAAATGTCCACACTAACGTGGGTTGTGGGAAGGAAGTTATACTGCTGCACAGTTTAAATTCACAACTTGGAGATCTATTTTTAAGTCCTTCTCGTGCAGAAAAGGTAAAGCTTGTCTAGGCAGAGGGGGAACTTTTGCTATCATCACGCTGGCCAAAACACAAGCAGCAAGGCCTTAAATCTTCACACTGAAATATTATCTTGAACACGAGAGAACAACTTGCAAATCAAACCAACCCTGATTACTTTTTCTAGCACTGAAGGTGAAATTGGCTTTGCAGCCCACAACGCTAAGTTGAATGACATGGTCTAGCTTTTCATGGACATAACCAACCATAAATCTACACAAATACACAGACTCACACATAGCTCTATTTCATGCTATCCAAAAAATCTTTTCACTAGAGAAGGAAAGAAGGAGCACAGGAGTTCACAGCTGCCATATATATTTACGTCCTTGTTCCAGAAAAAATCCTGTCTGAACTGTATTGGGATTTGTGCAGAAAAACAGGTTCTTTTAGATTTTTGGACTGAGATGTGCTTAGAGGAAAACTTATTTGTGGTCCTTGGCCATCTGCTGAGCCACCATCTAACCTACCTGTTAGCCTGCCATTGCCACATCAAAACTRAGGCTGTGACACAGCAAACCTCAGTACATGACATAAGTCACTGGAAGAGATTTGTTGACAGGCTTTTTGGCTGATGTTGATCAAGCTGCTTCAGTGTTTGGGTCCCATGCTGGCTGAATTATTTCAGCTGCAACAGGCTGCAAGAGTTAACCAAGACGGCACAGATTAGCTGTGCTGCAAAGCTAATTCCCACCCAAACTTTCTCCACTAATGGAGGAGTTCTCAGTTCAGATTTTGCATCATGACTGTACATGCAGCTGGGGTCCTCGCCTTCACCCTCGAAAAGCTCAGAAATATCAGGACACAGGATTTGAACCTTTCTTTATTTTAAGTCTCACAGGAATACTTCCTACCTGACCRTCCTCTGCTTATGCCACAAACAGTTAGTGTGGCCCATCGTTCAGTGCAGCTGTGCATCCCATGGCAATGAACAGTCCACCAGAGGAGGGAAACACAGCACAGGTTTAGCAAACAGATTATGCCCTCCATGTGGGAGCACAGAACAGCCACCTCCCAGCCCCAGGCCAGCAAAGCCTGTCCCCCCTCAAACTCTGAAAATCTAAGTTTCCCTAAAACCAAAATTGCAGCCTTCCCTTCTAACCTGCTGAAGTAAACAAGCAGCTTCAGGGTCCTTCTCACCTTCTTCAGCTCCCAGGGTCACACAGCCCACTCTTGACTTAGACTGCATGTAGCATATCCTCTGGCATACCTCCCCCTGAAGACAGAAGGGGCAATGTTTCAGACCACCACTCGGTCACTTTAGGGGACAGTCCCTCTCCTTAGCACCCTGAAGTGCCTTGTCTTTCCCCGAACTGAGCTTTCCACCTACACGCACAACATTTATGAAGCATGCTGGTTTACCCGTCAGAGAAATAATGTTTGATGTATGCCTCTGAACTGAGTGATTTGTCAAGGTAACTGCAACGGGAGGACATAGCATCGCTAGAAGCTAATGTATTACTGTCCTGATAGATTCATGTTGTTAAATTGATGGCTGACATTGCTGGACCTCTCAGTGGAGAAACTGCCTGGGCCATCTAAAATGCCATGTTAAAAATACTAGTATTTATCACTTACAGGGTGCTTTATAGCCTTGGAGCTATTTACAAAAATTAAACAGCAGATCTCCTCCGGTTTCTGTGGTGGGTAGTCCGCATAACTAACATTACTCTCATCTTACAGAAGGGGAAATCTGAAGACCTCATGAACTCAATTTTCAGCACTGGCTGAGTACCCACAGATCCAGCTGAACACTGTAAGTGTAACAAGAAAAGTGCATCTGAGACATAAACCTATAAACACTGGGCCACAACAAAAAGATTGGTCACAAACTACATTAAATTCTGTTTTGTCCCAAAGGAATATGGAAATATACCCTTTGTTTTTAGAAATGTGATACCACATCTCTATATTAGGAACAAAGGAGGAATTCTGAATTGTCGAGGTTTCACCTGGTATCATAACCCAAATCCCATTTCTGATGTCCCATTAACCTCTCCGCTTATTAGTATCAGATGTTGCAGAAATTCAGTCAGATTCCCAGTAGGAAAAAAAATACAAGCAATGCAGTATCTGGGTGTTATTTAATGTTCACTTTTTTGTAACATTTGTGTCAATCCCCGAACTTTACAGCAGACCATGCGAGACAATCCCTTCCTCCAGAAACCTCCCCATCACTATCACGTTTGCAAGTAGCAAGCCTATTTTGAGAATAGCTTAAAAACAAACATCCTGGCAAAGCCCAACCTCCCTTGACTGCCCAGTGACTCCTTCTATGCAGAAAAACGAAAAATGAGTTCTCCTTTGTAGGCTATCAAAACACCAGCAGCGCTGCAAGGCTGTTGGTAAGTGTTCCTCTCCAATGCCTGATTGCAAAGCTGTGTTGTGCTCCTGGGAGCTCCCACACACCAATACAAGTGCTGTTTATATTACTTAGAAAAATAAGGAGGTAATTTCTCCTTCACCTTGTCCTTCCAGATGTCACTACTGCATGCTCCTGACTGCAGAGGCCATTCCCTCCAGCCTCTGTGGTATTCCTCACTATTCACAGGTGCTACCAAAATAACTCTGGGAGCCAACATTATCACTGCCTGGCATTTTCCTCTGCTGTTTTGCATTTTCAAATTGCTGTATTCCTAATAAAGGTGAGACTTTCAAAGCAAGCAAAGGCGACACTATACTACAGTCTAAGAGGTCTTCAAAATGGGAATTAAACACTTAAAACTCCATCTGTGCTTTTGATAAACCTCTGCCCCCCAAATGAAGATGAGCAGCGCAGTATTTTTGACATCTGCAAAGCAAACTACTCAGTGGCCCAATCTTCCCTACCTTTAATGTTAATACTGACTTCCCTTAATCCCCACTCTTGAAAAATGCATCAGGCATATGTCTCTGTTTGCAGAGAACAAAACCCAAACCAGTCAGCCCAGAATAGCTTTGATCTTATTTATTGAAGTTGTCTTTGTAAAATATGTTCCTTTTAAAAGTCGGTTATTAGAAGTTCAGCATAATGAGACCATTAAAATAACTCAGCACAGGCTGGGATCAATTAAAATGAATGGGTAGGAATAAGGACTTTCAGAACAAGTTGCTTCATCAGGGAATTCAACACTCAGCTGTGTCTACCTTAGCTTCGGTATATACCGCATGTATATTCATAGCGCCTTGACTCAGAGTCATATACAGCTGAATGCCACGGTTATTGAATAAACTAAAATGTACTATTTTTTTTTTTAAGGTAGAAAGATTGTTTTTAAAAAACACAATGTGTGCCAGTAGACTGTCAATGAATCTTTAGTGGTCTCTTTTTTTTACAGCCAGATGTAATTGCTCTACCAGCTCTCCAGGTATATAAGCCCATGCTTAAGTTTATTTTGATCCAGTAAATCAGGTATTTAAGGCTAGACTATTCACAGGGCTGAATGACTTTCAGTGGGATTTGGGGAATTTAACCTCCCTTTGTTGAAAATTGCAGCCAAAGTACTTAACTGAATAGAGATGAACAAGCTTAACTGGAGTTTTTTAGCTCACCAAATCTGCTGCTTTCTTCCCAAACTAGAACTACATCTGAAGAAGGGGAGATGTTGCTGAATATACCTTGCATAAAGAGAAATTTTTCTGATGAGACATAAGCCTAGATATGAAAGCAGTTATCAGCATGAAGAAGGGATCCAGAAAAAAATATAGCAGCAAGAGAAAAAACCTTGGAACAGGAAATGAGGTGCACAGTGTCTCTCATGGCTTGAAAGTAGGTAGAAGTCCTTTCTTCCTTGTTCACATTGGAAATAGTAGAATAACTTTGCAGGAGTGCTTCAAGATCTGAATAATACTTTCATGTCTAAGACCCAGCATATCTTTCCGATCTAGAAAAGCAATCTAGAAAAATGAGGTTAAAGCACCATACGGGGACTCGAGCCCAGCCACTGATTTTCAGTGCAAGGGGTCAAACCACCAGTCTGTCCCCCAGGTTTTTTTGTGTGTTTCATGCGACCTTTTTGTCTGTTCTTTGCTATAATCCTACTGTCCCATGGCTGTCTTTCCATGAAGTGATGAAGATGATGTACGTTATGGGAGAATGAAGTTTATTTCACGGTGTAGCTGGTGAAAGCAAAGAGGCAGCACTGGGAACAGATGCTGAGTTTTAGACACCAATTTTCCCCCAGGTTGCCTGCCCAGACCTGCAGAGTGAACAGCTACCGGAGCGGGTCTGTCCACAGGTGCTGGAGCCTGGGCTGGCACAGCCTCCCCTGGACAAGCCCTTCTGCTTTGGATATGGGTCCATACTGGAGCTGGAGTCAGGCTCCAGCCATCCCAAAGAAAGGTAGAGAATGGGAGAATAAGAAAAGCCACAGTTACTTTATCTTGATGGAAAGGAGAAAAGACATGTGGGAGGGCAAGAGCTGCCAGGAGTAGGGGAAAACTAGAAAAATGACAGGACGTGGCATTTTCCTGTGCATTTTTAAGAAGGAACATATGTTTTTAGTGTATTTCAGCTTAATCTTAGAAAGCCATTGCTTTCCACTAGTGTCCAGTTGTCCATCTATACCAGGTTTAGTTGAAAGGGCTTCCAACTTTCTTAGTTTTCCTTCAGATTGTTTTCAGTAACTCTGTCCATGCATGAACATCATCTGAGCAGGAACTTCGCATCATGAGAAATTGCATCTCAATAAAAAGCTTTCAGCAAGCAGCAGTTCTCCAAGGCAGGGAGTTATTAATGTATTTGAGCATGCTAGTTAAGCAAGGTAATTAATATATCTCTGAACATTAGGTATGCATGGCCAACTCTGATAGCTGTCAGCAAAACATAATCTAGGTAATTTCTAGCATATAAATTGAATGTATTCTTGAAAGCAATTTCTAATTATGAAGACTAATTAATTTGGGGGAAAAGCCTGCTTTTGTTTAACTGGAACAATAAATTTAATTATGATAACAAACACCCAGTGGACAAACAGTTCTGAAGAACATCATCTCTGTCCACAATTAATCAGTTTTCTTTTATTTAAAACCTGATCCTGTTATGTTACCAAGAAAAAAATAACTGCTTATTGCAAACACGAACATGATTTCCTGTGTTATATTTAGGGATACGTCTGGCATTAAACACACTTGCAATGGTGCCAGCTGAATACGCATATGCAGGTAGGTATCACAACCTGCCTGATGCTCAAAAGTGTGGGTGAGACATTCAATACCACAGGCAATTGATAAAAAACAAGTAGCTGGAACAGAAGGTATTTTTTTATTATCAGCTTCCAGCAGCCTGGGGAGTGAATAGAAAACAGTGGAACAAAACCAGGAAAAAAAGTTGAGCTGTGCCAGGCATTCTTTTTTTCTCCTCAGGACAGCAGTCACCCTTAAAAAGTAGCAAGGTGTGAATCAGACCCTATCCTTTTTTGTCCCCGTTACATTCAGTAACGCTCTGTTCAGATGCACCCTCTCATAGCTGGGACAAAGCAGGTATTTTGGTCGTCCCAGTGCCAGCCCCTTGAGCAGAAGTTGCTGGGGAGGCCATTTCAAATAAAGCTGAGAGTCTGAAATTGTCAGCCTCTCAGCTCTTCCCCATTTTAACTGTTTTCTCCTCTTCCCTGAGTAATAGGCATAGACTGTTTGGAGTAGGAGATTCAGTCCTTCAACATCACAACGCACAGGCTTGCAAACAGCAAATATTCTGCTGAGCATACGAAGATYGGGCGGTGCAGGGGAAGGGAGGAATGAGCACTGATGGAGAAGGCTGATGGAGAAAAACCCGCTTCCATGGTTGGGGAACAAGGTATGTGAGGATCGTAGTGTCATCACGTACCCTTTGGCAAAACAGAAGAAACCTTGGCTCTGTGCAGGCATGCACGTGTGGTCTAAGGAAAGCAACGTGGCCAGCTGCCAGGGTCACCCTCCACTCCTGCAGCTCCCCTTGAGCTGATGCTGCGCAGCTGTGCTGTGCAAGACCATTGCCACCACAGGGGAGGGACCAGGCTCTCCTGTGCCTCCCATCATCGGTCCTCAAGCATGGGGAGGTGGCAGTGATTTCACATCACCACCTCCATGCAGCTGGATGTGCTGTCAGGGAAGGAAGATCCTACCAGCCGCGTCGTTTTTGCTCCCCACTTTCCTCCTTTCTGGAAGGTGCTCGCCACATGGCAGAGTTGCACTGTGATGGCCATAAGGCAGTTTTCAAAATTCAAAATCCTTCTTTTTCTCATGGCAGATAGCTGTTTTTATTTACTCTGAAGTGTTACACTCCACACTAGTTCACACGGGATTTGAGATTAGAAAGTGAAGTTCAAGCAGCCAGTTAAAATTGCTGAGTTCTGGAAAGGGAGCAGCACAAGAAGCTCAGATTCCCCTGAAGCAGGACAACAAGCCTTTGAAGTCTTTTTTCTTTGCTCAGCCATCTGACTTGTGTGCAATTCATGGCCCTTGGGGTTAAGATTTGCATCCCAAAAGAAAGACTTGAAAAGTAGCTGGTTTGAGGCACTCACACTTACGATCCAGAGACTTCACAGGCTTCATGGATAGCTGCATCACATTTCTCCAAGGCCTCTATAACCTTGGTGCTAAGGAGTTACTCCTGTCAGAAACCCTTCGTACAGCGCTGAGTCAGGTGAAATATCAGCAGGGAGGTGGCAAACTTGCTTACTCTTATTTTTCTTCATGATCATTTTCCCTTGCTGAGTACCTGGCTTATCAGGACAAGTTCTTCACAAAGGAATGCTTCAGCAATGAGACATGCACTCAGATGACATAGGAAAGGCCACAGAACTATTAAAATAAAATAAAGGGAAAGAGAAAAGGGGACTTGGGCTGTCTGAATCTCTGCTAAAGGCAGCTCAGAAGCACATAAAGCCTTTAAAAGACTTGGGATGAAATGCAGCCTTGACTTTGAAGTAATGTGTATGTGAGCTAAGGATCATCCTGATGGAAAGACAAATACATCCTTCTTCCTCCCTCAAAAGCTCTTTCTTCTCACATTTGCTGTTTTATCTCCTGCTACATTAACCTCATCACAGCTGGAAGTTTCTGAGCTGTATTCCCAGGAGTCACCACCTGTAAACTTGAGGAGAATTGCCTGGTTTGCTGTCCTTATGCTCAGTTACAGAGATAAAGTAGGGATTGGATTTGGGAAGTGCCCGTTACTCCTTCAGGGTCCCATTTGCTCTCAGGTAAGTCATCACAGATGGTACTTTCAGAAATCTCCCAGAAACTTCAGAGCCCAATTAAAATAAGAAGTGAAACAGAGCTGATCAAGTCAAGCAAAACTTGTTTAGTAAAAAGGAGAATGGGATCAGTACATGTCAAATCCAGCTGGGTAAGTCTGCTGCATCGTGGGGCTTCTGAAACAGTGACAAGTGAACCTGGGAAGACAGGCTGGGCAATTAAAGAGATAGCTGAGAAAAGACACGCATTGTCACAGACAAATCACAGCATAGATAATTGCAGTATACGTAGTATAATACTAGTAGTAATCACATATCTAACAGAGAAATGTATTTGGAAAGAACTGAGAGCAAATGGAAAGATAAAAAGAAAAATTCTGCAAACGCTTAGCATAAAACATCATCATCCTGATACCACAAGTGAGCGCAACAGGAGCGAGCAAAATTTCTGACACTCTGCAGAATACAGAACAGCCCTGCAGCTACCAGTATTTCTTGTGGGAGAAGGGAATCCCTGCAGAGGCACAAATAGCAGCATCTGGCTCTGGGTTGAATTCCCAAGGTCACTTTTAAGCAGAGCAAGGATTTGGCTGCTGCCAAAACTTGAAGTGCTACACAAAGCACTGTGTTGGGCTGGCAGAAGCACGTGGACGGTGCCCATGCAGACCTCTGCTACGGAGCAGCAGTACGAGCGGGAGGCATGTGCCACAGCCCCGTAAGCCCTCCTTCTCTCTCTCCTCACTGAAGCACCATGGCACTTCAAGTTCACAGCTCCAACTGCACTGAACTGACTGCAAGGCAAGCACCAAAGCATACACCGTGGTGTGGAAGCAGCTGAAGATTTTATCATTAACACTGCAATTGCATTTAATTATTTCACATTATAACCAAAGCAACTGGCTCTCAGGTCATCTGTCCTGCAGAGGATCTGCTGTACAAGGAGTGCCAAGACTTGCCTGCTTTTGATGAAAGGTCCCTGCAATTACAAGATTCCTAGAAAATGTCTGATTTCAAGAAAGCAGCATTTTCTGTTTGGAAGTAAAATACAGGGCAATTCCAGTCAGCTGTAAATGCAGTCCCCTTTCTGTAGAGCAAAGATCCAAGATATAGGAGGCGATTTTCCCTAGAGAGTTCACAGCAAAGCAAGTTGCAGAAGGAGAATCCTGACTGCAGTGTTTGCTTCAGGTACACAAGGGCAATTCTCATTAGCAACAAAGTCATTATTTAACATAATCTTTATCTTCTCCTTGAAGAGGGAATTGGTATATGACCAAAGGTTTTGTTTCCCCACCCATCAGCCTGGCCCCAAAGCCATCTTAAATTTTCTAATTAGCTTTCCTGCAGGACTCTCCCACCACAGGATTTGGATGCTTCATAACAATTAATGAATTCATTTTGCCAGCAGCTCTATGATATCAGAAAGTATTACCCCCACTTTACATACTTTGAAACTGCACACAGCACTACAGACTTGTTCTGGGTGCCCAATGTGAGACGTGTGAGCCTCGTGGGTTTCTAGGGTGCCTGATATTTTTATGCTCTGAGAGCAGCTCCCAGAGAATTCTGTTAAAGACATAACCATGAAACACTGAGAATGCAGAAAAGATGTGATTTATCCTCATCCTATCCAACTTCAGGAACCTAACAGAAGTTATATTAGGACTTTATTTGCTCTAACCTTCCTCTATAGTGCCTGAAAAGAAATAAAGCAACTTGTGTCCACATGGCTCTCCAATACCTTCCCTAGGTCTCTCTCCATCTATCTTCCTCTTGGGGGTGGCATGCATTTCCTCAAATGTAATAATGAGCATATTTCCAACAAATTGTCTGGTTCGGCTTCCTCTAGCTCAGCACTACTTCGTTGCCCTTATGGAGTCAACAATGCTTCCAAATGGACTGGCTGCAATGCAGCGGTCCCCATTATTGTTATGGTGCACTTGTATACCTTTGCTTTTGATACTGCACAAGCCTACAATAAAATGCCAGTCTGTGCTCCAACAGATTGATAATTATGAAGGACCTGCTTATCCTCCTAACAAAAGAGCGATGAAGGTAATCAGAAGGACTGGTCTGTGATACTGTCCATTTGTCACAAAGATCTTAATTAAATTTTGTTAAATCTTTGATGGTCTGGCTATTTGCAAAGGAGGGCTGTCACTGTTTCTGGCCATGAGTATAAGGTGTGGTCTCTAGTGAGGAGGCAGGAGTACTTTTTTCCTGAATATGTATTTTTTTTAAGCCACTAGATGTGCATACACTGAGCCTTGGTTTGCAAAAGCACATGAGGGCAGCAAGCGCCTGTGTGACTGGGATCATTACGCACGTTGCAGATGCAAGAAACTCAGCATGCAAAATGAATGCATCTAACAGTCCCCCCTTCTTCCCTGGAAAGGCAGGCCCAAGGAGCCACTTGCAAAATACATCCTTTGATCTTGAGCTGCTGCTGCAGCTGCAGTCTGCAGACTGAAGCTTTCAAAATGCAATAAAAGTATAATTTGAACAGGAGGGAAAGAGTGTGATATGTGCTTTATAGCTAAATAATTAACAAAATGAATTGAAAGGACTGAAATATTCATAGCTTTAAATATTTATAAATTAATTTTAAAAGTCACTCTATAGTATTGAATTATCTTTAAAAGTCTGCCAATCTAGGACCTCTCAGTTTCGTTTCTGCTTGTTATTACAGTTATTAATGCTCCAAAAATGACAGGTGTTTGGCAAGAGAGATGAAATGCAGCTTCCAAAACAACAACAGTAGCTAATGCTTCTGCACTAGCACGGGGTTAGCTACTCTGCCTCGAGTCACTGGAGGAAACCCAGGCTCCTTTATTTCTCTCCTGAGCAGACGGGTTCAGAGCTAGCTGTGCCATGCTGAGCTGTGCCAATAAAGCAAAGCACTGATTCCTGGCCCCACCAGTGTTAGCAACAACTCTGGTGCTGACTGTCTGATAAAGGGGCAAGTAACAACATCCCTCTGCCTGGGATCCTTGCTGGACCACTTAACAGATGTGGTATGCTTCTGTAAAAGGCTACCAGTGACAAGAAAGACCAGTTTGACAAAGAATTCATTGGCTGAAGCTGTATCTGATTCCTCCTTGTCCCCAGAATAGTCTGCACATTCTAGCAGGAGTTTTACCTGTCTTCATTTGTACTAAGATAAATTAAAAATACAAATAACGTTGTTGGTGACATTCCACTCTGGCACCACGTTACTACGCAAGAGGAGACCCATATCCACTTTCCTACCATCAATACCTGAAAACATTCACCAGGAAACGCAGTCATTTTGCTGGATATGCAATTAGACACATAGTTCCTTCATGCTCACAAACGCCAGACACCAGAACATCTCGTGTTGCTCTTGTGTGCCCCCCTTGCAAACATGAGGCAGCAATTGCACAAGAGCACTGATCCTTTTTCAATATCCTTGCATTATGTAGCTCCTTCACTTCCCTCTGATACTTATTTCTGATAAATACTCTGTATTCATGTAGCAGCAGGAGACCATTACCCTTTGACAAGAGGCTGTTTTCATTGACATTATCTCTAAATTATTCTCATTTGATGTGACTCAGATGGGTTACACCTAAAGAGGCTTACATGGCAGTGCTTAGAAGAACAACAGAAGTTGTTAGACTACTTTTTTTATGTCAACTAAGGAAATCAAATCATTAGTGTAAAAAAAAAAAAAAAAAAAAGGAATTTCCATATTGTAAGTGTGTGAATAGCTGGAGCTTAAATCTTTCCAGAACAACAAGCATTAAGGGTCAGTTTATGACTTACAGAAGAAATAGTTTCATCTAATTTTCTTAGAAGGTTTGATAGTTTAATCCAGAGCACTGCTTTAATCACAGTTTAGGACTATACCTCAAATAGGGCTGAATACCATAGTAGAATGGATAACCACATATATGAACAGAGCACTTCCAAAACGGGACAGAATGAGATATAACCAGTAAATAGGATATAGTTTTGTAAAGATAATTTTCAAGCCAGGAGATAATTCGTGTGAGCAGCCATCATATTGTTAATGGATTCATCTTCTGTTCTGTGTTTGTGGAAGGTCTTGCGCTCATGTTGCGTCTGCTCCTGAGCAGTTCTGGTCCATCACAGCCCACGCCAAGGGGAGATAAGCACTTAAGAGATGCAGATCACCATCTGCCTGGTGATGTAGATTACCTGAACTTCTCTGCTTTTCACTCACACTTTCTGGCAATTTCCTGTCTTGCCTTAATCTTTAAAAATGAACTCATTTAAATAATGATCCTTCTCTGACAGTCAATTGCTTTCTCCAAGTGAGCTGATGTAAATTGAGTAGGTGGCTTGTCATCATACCGCAGAAACATCAGAGAGATGCAGCAAACTTCAGCAGGCTGCAATTAGTATTTTCAGAGCAATTTATGTGGTTCATTTGCTGGTGCCTCTGCTGGTTGCTCCTACACAGTGAGGATTTCTTTTCACGATTACAGATGTTTCTCAAAGCAGTTTCAATACTTTTTCTTCCTTTAGAATCACTCCATTTATGGGATTCTTTATTACACATATGGGCAACTGAATAAATCAGAATTAATTTGGAAGGCAAGACGTACCCTTTTCCAGTTCAGAAAGTGTCTGTGTACAGAATGCCATCCTCTCAGACATGCTATGCGAAATTATTTGTTGACTTATTTCTAAGAATAATGACAGCCTTGCAGCTTGTTAGTGAGAAGTCTGTAGCAAGGACTTGGTATTTCAAGTCTGACCTTTGAAGGGGAAACAACAGTTGGAGTGGTTATTTCTTGGTTTTGCACAAATTAAAGTAATCCTTAGAGCTAGGACTGCAGTTTGGATTCTCAAGAGCCTGAAAAGGCCTTTCTGCAAGTCTCCTCTTAAAGTTTTTACTGCAGCAAACACTGGTCGAATAATTGCCTGTAGTTATTTTTTAATGTTTGTTGCAATTGAGTGGAACCAGAAACGGGGCAGACACTTTGTGGCAGACAGTCCCTATAACAGCTGATATAGCAGAGAGCCTCAGGAAGGCAGAGCAAAGGCACAGACACCCTCCCGGTCCCAGCCAGCTCATCAGCAGCTGCACCGACAGCAAACACCTGGCTGGAACTCCCAGCATGAAGCCCCAGCAAGCATCCTTGCCTCTCTTCCCCTCAAAGGCATCTCTGGGAGGATGACTTCTTCCCGGGTTATGACTGAGGAGGTTTTGATGCAAGAAGCAATCAAAGGAGATAGTTTAGATGTTGGGAGGCTAATCCCCATCTATCTGCTTTAAAAAGGGAAGTAAACAAAGATGCTCTCTTTAAATCACAGAGGCATGTGGGTTTATTTGGCTAAAAAGCACTGAGGCACTCGCTCCTTGATGTGAAGGCAGAGGGAAATGACAGTAGGGGGGGGATAATAGGTACAATGAGGACTGATAACATTAGAAAATGCAGTGCCAGCACCCTTCCACTGCAAAACAAGCTCACACTTTCGATCCCTCCCTTTCCTCTACAGCGTTTCTAAACATTTCTACAGGTGGCTACTTTTATGCTGAGGTTGGAGGACCACTGATCAACGTCTCAGACGTGAATGTTTTACAGAGCAGAAGCTGCTTATCAGTACCATTTACTAAGGAGCATCTCATAAAACAGTCACCTAACACTATATATTAGCAAGGGGAACATGTGACCATGGGCTATTTCATTTTGCTGAATACTCAGGTAAACTAGATTTGGGGTGAGGCACCCAGCTGCATAAATAAAAGTCAAAGCAATAATAAGATCCAGTTGCTGCCACTGAAGAAAGAAAAATTCAGACTGAAATGAGATGCAGATGTTTAAGAGTTCAGGTGAATAACCATGGGAACAGAGCATCTGGGGAGTCTGTGAGTGGGAACTGCACAGTGTTATGAAAAACACAAGCTAGTTCAAACAAAAGTCTATTTAAAAAAAAAAAAAGGTTATGAGCTTGAGGAAGGGAAAAATAATTATAATGTTTCTCCTGCCTTTGTTTTGCAGCTCAGAGTAGATGGTAAAAATGGTTGTTCCTTTCTTTGATATCAATGATAGGAACAACCATTTTTACCATCTAGTCTGACCTTGGATTTCTTTGATAACGATGATACCCTTGGTTGGGATAAGGTGTTAGAGAAGTCATGTGTCTTTAGCATGCTAGAGGCATCTCAGAGGATGTGATGTCTGCCTCACCTGTGGCTCTGCCCATCTCAGAGCTGGACTGGAGGCTGCTGGAGAAGAGAGGCTGAAGATCACACACCAGCCCTGCTGCAAAAGCCTCAGCAATGAAGGAAGCAACCTGTCCACGCTCCTGGTGCTCAGTGTGAGCCAGTAGCACTGACCGGACTTTGTGCTAAATGGTATCAAAGGCTGCAAAGACACCAGCATCCAGCAAGCATACTCCATCCGCCGCTGCCTCAATGCACATCCAGAACAGGTACTGCTGCAGATCAAGGACACCTGAGGACACAAAGGCCTGGATTTGCCACCACATCAAACCTCATTTGACATTCTCACCTGTGCAAAATATTATGCATAAAATCCTGCCTTTYTGGTTACCTAACGCTGCACATGTGTGTGATGCTTTCTCTAGCTGACAAGGAGATGACAAAGGAGTGTCCTTCTAAACCAAGATACTGAAAGTGAGAAATTCAGACCCCCATACCTGTAAATCCATTGAAGGCAGGCCCTAAATCTTCCTCTCCTTTCTCTGCGGAGAAGGAGAAATGAAAGTTTTTCATATCTTGGTGAGCACCTTTACAGGTGCCTCTGGATTTCAGAAGTTTAAAGACAGCCAATTTCTTATCATTTTGCCAGACATTAAGATAAAGCCTTCAAATGACCCAGCACATTCCTAACTCCCAAAGTTTTGCTCATGCTCTAAATAAATTAAGTCCTTATGAAAGTTTTGCATCAAATGTCCATTCTGTCCTGATGAAAAGCAGATACAGTATTTATTTACTTATGTAAGATTGTCTCCTCTGGGCACTGGGCCCAAGTATAACAATCATCCTCTATTGAGAAGATGGCTTTGAACCAAGCCATCTTGATGAAGTATTTCTCATAGCCTCATTTACAGCTGTGTATCAGCCAAACAACCCGGCTACAAACAGAAACACCAGCAGGAATTGCTTAAGTACCCTGGTACTTTGGAATTGAGGTTTGGCAGAAGAATAAAACACAGAGAGATATCCTTTGTGCTGCTGTCTTTGGAGCTCTTTGATGAAAACTGAGGCTTGCAAGGTAATTTCAAGCCATGTAACACACATATGAATAGCTATTGATAACGCAGACAAGTCAAATTAAACAAGCTAACTAATACTAGAAACAAAGGCATCCATGGCTGTATTTCTTGATACTCCAGCCATCTAAGTTGAATATCTAATTCATACCAGAGCTGGAGGAGGAATCAGTATTATTGTTATTGTTTATTTATTTTTAACTCTTATATTATAGCAAAGTTCTTATTAGAATAAGATAGAGACACATATTTTCTAGGGTTTTTTGTCAACATTCGTCATAGAATTTATTTGAATAAGAAGCCCCCCATTTTCTTCAGGAACATTTTAGGTTTTTAAATGAAGTAAAAATCTCTTTAAAAACAGTATCTTTTTTGATTTTTCTTCCAAAACAGAAATTTTCTCCCGTTTCTGTTTTAGCGAGCAGACACTGACAAAAGTATAGGTATGCTTTTAGTCGGTCGTAGCTCTTTGGCTGCACCGCTTGGCAGAGTCCTTGGGAACCTCATACCACACAGACTGCTGAGACCCAACAAGCATGCCTGAAATTCGGGACAGAGGACTGCTTACCACCTCACTGTGTTCCATCTTCTGGCAAGCACACATCATTCCCTGTGTCAGATGTGGGGTTTTATGGAAGGCAACCAGAGCCCACAGGCAGTATTACACAGACCTGGCCAGGTACCTGATTTGGACTGACAGGAAGCCAATACCTTACCCCTGCAGAATACCTCTTTAACAGCTCAAATGTAACCTAAAAGGCATCTGTAACTCACAATAGCACACGCCTCCTCTAACACCATGCGTTTCCAGAAAGAAGCCTTGAAAGCAAGGAAAAGGAGCAATTTTGGTGAGGATAAAGATGAAAGGCTAAGAGCAAGATCACGGAGAAGAAACCGTGCATGGGTGCTGGGTCCCAAAGTTCCAGCTCCTCTGGCAGATACCGCACTCATTCTTCCCCAGCTGTCCCTTGCTCATGCTCAGCCCACTGCTCTCCTTGTGGAGGAGGGACTGATCAGACCCTCTTCCCTGGGAGCTGAAAACTCAATCAGAGCAGCATCAGATGGTGCCCTTTTCCAGCCCCCTTTGCTGGAGCAGCCCTGCCCGGCCGCAACATGGCAGGGAGGAGGGACCCAGCTGCTGCCCACTGCCTCCCTCCACCAAAATCCCTCCGGTTTGTTTAAGCAGCACAGCAGCAGGTAGCATTGGCGGTGTCACCCACGATGAGAATAGATGTTACTCATCAAGTGCTGGCGCCTGAGCTGATACAAACCATGCTGGGTTTCTGTGAAGTACAGAAAGGAAAGTTTTTAAATTGCCTTATACCTCAAGGACACCGGTCCACATTCAAAGGGCAGCAGCATCGAAAAGCAACACGTTCCTGATGCAACCAGCTTGAAAAGATGCAGAAAGGATTAAGCCACGGTGCCTGGCACTGACAGGCAGGGGAGGGGCAGGGTTGGGTAAATGTTTGCTGAGATGTGGCAAATGCAAAATTGATTTTCTTCTTCATTTAACACGTTTTTCACTCTCTTCCCCCCTTCTCCTCCCCTTTATGATTAAATTTAAAGACAACAGTGACTTCAAGATGCAAACACACTTGAAAGTTTAGAGGAGAGGCATGGGGAGAGGGGTTTGAGAGTGGAAAAAGCTGCATATCCAGCACTGTGAGAGAAACTTCTGAATTAGGAAAGCTGCAGGGATGCAGAAATGGTACAAAAAGGGATTCCCTGGAGAAAGAGGAAGGTGATGGTCTTGGTTTCAGCACACTCCATAGGATCTGAGCTCCTGATTCCTCTGAGAGAAGGATGATGTGAACACAGCTGACAAGTCAGGAGGGACCACGCTYATGGTTTAGTTTAACTTACACAGGCCTTTCTCATGTTCGCTTTGCTTCAGATATAACAGAGATAAATTAGACATCTTCTGGAAGAGGAAAAATCCACCATGGATTTTAAATTGTCTTTAACAGACTTTTCAACTGTCTGTCACCTGGCAAAAGGCTGGGAGTATTTTGAAGATCTGTAACATTACCCTCATTTATTGCACAGCAGGAATGTCCTTGGGGGGCGAAATGGGATGGGAATATTTTAAATTGAAAAAAGTGTTTCTTCAAACATCACAAAGCACTTTCCAACTTTCCTGTCTAATTCAACCATTCAGAGCTCGTTGGGCTTGCAAATCAGAATGAGAACAATCAAACAGGGTAGACATCAAGTTTTTAGCTTAATTTTTTATTTTTTAATTACTTACACACACCATTACTGATCAAAACATCTGGAGAAGAGAAAAGGCTGGAAAGCCTGCAAAGGAGAAACACCTTCTTCCTTTACATTCAACTATTGCACTATTGGGAACAATATCCTTTTAAAGCTTTCCTTAAACTTCTATTCCCACTCCCTTTGCCTCCTTTGCAGCAGTTTTGCAATCTTGGCTCTGCCAAAGCTTTTTGTTTAGAGTAGCTCTGAACACCCTCACGGCACATAAGCCCCTTGGCCTATGCCATCAGTGTTTAGCAGTGCTTCTTTCCACACTTGGCATCCCTAGAGATGCTCTGTTTAATCCAGTGCAGGTTTTTCCCCGCCATCCAAATTAGCCCATAACAGACAAGTCATGTGGTGCTTATTAGGCATCTGAATGCACATACACACTGCTAGTGCTAAGCTGAAAACCTCACCTATAAGGATGGCAAGAAACCATTTACAGGCAAAGGGAGGTGACCCAAGCTGTCATTCAGACTGAACAGCTTGTTGCAGGTCAGTTCTGACCGGCCAGGCGTGCAGCAGTCCCTTAGACCCGACTTAACACAGGTCTACCATTAGCATGTTGTCAGATAATGATTACTTATTTTAAATCATGCTGGCTGGGTAGAGTCCCCTGTTGGTTTTGGCTCTGCAAATCTAACAAGTGAACGTCATGGCAAGGTTTTTCATGGAAATAGCCAAGCAGAGGCGATTATTAGAAAAGCCCCAGTTCCCACACATTTAGTACAGTGCTGCCTGGTTTTCAACTCCAGCATAACACACAAACCCTCAAAACTCTAATTTCCTATGGCTCAGAAACAGTATTTCCAAAGGTCCCTGCACTGTATAAATCATGCACGGAAACTTCCAGAGAGCAGAGTGCTACCGGACACGTATGTGCCAACCACAGTAGTCCTGGTGCCTYGGTTCCTCCCCATGTTCCTCCCTTTTTCTTGTCACAAGTATTTGAAATAATCTGCAACCTGGCAATGGGAAAATGATGCCATCAACTATTTGTGTGTAGCATCATCCCATGCTTAATGTCCTGCGATCATAGAATAGTTTGGGTTGGAAGGGACCTTTAAAGGTCATCTAGTCCAACCCCCCTGCCATGGGCAGGGACATCTTCAACTAGACTAGGTTGCTCAGAGCCCTGTCCAACCTGACCTTGAATGTTTCCAGGGATGGGGTATCTACCACCTCTCTGGGCAACCTGTGCCAGTGTTTCACCAACCTCAGCGTAAAAAATTTCTTCCTTATATCTAGTCTATTATCTTTTAGTTTAAAGCCATTCCCCCTTGTCCTGTCACAACAAAAAAGTTTGCCGCCATCTTTTTTATAAGCCCCCTTTAAGTACTGATATATTCCCAAAGCCTTCTCTTCTGCAGGTTGAACAACCCCAACTCTCAGCCTTTCTTCATAGGAGAGGTGCTCCATCCCCCTGATCATTTTCATGGCCCTCCTCTGGACCCACCCCAACAGGTCCCTGTCTTTCTTATGCTGAGGGCTCCAGAGCTGGATGCAGTACTCCAGGTGGGGTCTCACCAGAGCAAAGTAGAGGGGCAGAATCACCTCCCTCGACCTGCTGGCCACGCTTCTTTTGATGCAGCCCAGGATACGGTTGGCCTTCTGGGCTGTGAGCACACATTGCTGGCTCATGTCCAGCTTTTCATGCACCAGTACCCCCAAGTCCTTCTCGGCAGGGCTGCTCTCAATCCCTTCATCACCCAGCCTGTATTGATACCGGGGGTTGCTCCGACCCAGGTGCAGGACCTTGCACTTGGCCTTGTTGAAGCTCATGAGGTTCACACAGGCCCACTTCTCAAGCTTGTCCAGGTCCCTCTGGATRGCATCCCRTCCCTCAGGCRTGTCGACCGCACCACTCAGCTTGGTGTCATCTGCAAACTTGCTGAGGGTGCACTCAATCCCACCGTCTATGTCATTGACGAAGATATTAAACAGTACCAGTCCCAGTATGGAACCCTGAGGGACACCACTCGTCACCGATCTCCATCTGGACATTGAGCCGTTGACCACTACCCCCTGGATGCAACCATCTAACCAATTCCTCACCCACGGGACAGTCCACCCATCAAACCCATACCTCTCCAGCTGAGAGAGAAGGATGTTGTGGGGGACCGTGTCAAAGGCCTTAGAGAGGTCCAGATAGACGACATCTGTAGCCTTTCCCATGTCCACTGATATAGTCACTCCATCATAGAAGGCCACTAGGTTAGTCAGGCAGGATTTGCCCTTGGTGAAGCCATGCTGGCTGTCTTGAATCACCTCCCTGTCCTCCATGTGCCTTAGCATAGCTTCCAGGAGGATCTGTTCCATGATCTTCCCAGGCACAGAGGTGAGGCTGRCTGGCCYGYAGTTCCCCAGGTCTTCCTTTTTCCCCTTTTTAAAAATGGGGGTTATGTTTCCCCTTTTCCAGTCAGTGGGAACTTCACCGGACTGCCACGACTTCTCAAATACAATGGATAGTGGCTTAAAAACTTCATCTGCCAGTTCCATCAGGACCTGTGGATGGATCTCATCRGGTCCCATGGACTTGTGCACCTTCAGCTGCCTTAGATGGTCTCGAACCTGATCTTCTCCTACAGTGGGCGGCTCTTCATTCTCCCAGTCCCCGCCTTTGCCTTCTGCAGCTTGGGCGGTGAGGCTYRAGCACTTGCYRGTGAAGRCCRWGGCAAAAAAGTCATTGAGTACCTCTGCCTTCTCCGTATCCCAGGTAACCAGGTCTCCCATTTCGTTCCGGAGAGGGCCCACATTTTCCCTCGTTTTCCTTTTATCCCCAATGTACCTATAGAAGCTTTTCTTATTGCCCTTGACGTCCCTGGCCAGATTTAATTCTACTGGGGCTTTAGCTTTCCTAACCTGATACCTGGCTGCTCAGACAATTTCTCTGCATTCCTTCCAGGCTACCTGTCCTTGCTTCCACCCTCTGTAGGCCTCCTTTTTGTGTTTGAGTGTGTCCAGGAGCTCCTTGTTCATCCATGCAGGCCTCCTGACGTTTTTGCCCAATTTCTTCTTTGTTGGGATGCATTGCTCCTGAGCTTGGAGGAGGCGACCCTTGAATATTAACCAGCTTTCTTGGGCCCCTAATGTCTTGCATGACACCCCAGGTGAGGTCCACTTCCAAGCCTTTCTTACCCCATGTGACGTAAAAGTAAAATTATGTCAGTGAAAATCTGGATATAGCAAGATATCACTCCATACATCATACTCTAGTGAGCCTGGTGGGGATTATGAAGCTAATCGCGTGCTGCATCCAAATCCGGATAAAGCTGAAGAAGCTTTCTATCAGTAGATGTATAGTCTGAACTGGAACTGCCCATCTTACAGGCCTGGAGTGGACTAAGCTGCACTGGTTTTCCCAAGTTCTATTTTAAATACTGCATATCATAAAGCTTCCTGAGAAAAAGTGTTTTCCACACTGCACAAATCGTGGCAGTGCAGTTGCAAAGTTCAAACTCCATTCTGTCCTCCAGCTTGAATTTATGAACAAAGATCAGCTCAGAGCTTATCCTTAGGCTTGGCTCTGCCTCAGGATCTTCCTTCAGGACTGCTCTGCCCATATGCTCCCTCCTCTTTTCCCTTGCGAGCAGGGGGTACACAGGAGACAACCTGCTCCAGTGAGCCAGCAAAATCCAAATCCAGCAGGAGGGTGGGATGTTTCTGGCAAAGAAGGGCCATGCCAAAGCACCCTCCAACATCTCCCTGCCAAAAAAGAATTTTGGTACCCCTCACCTTGCTCTGTGCTGATTTATTTCTGCAGCAAGGGGAGTTTTCCGTGTGCCTATTAACTATCTCCAGGATGTCTTTGGCAAATTACATTGCTGCCTTTCTCCTTGAATGCATCCCACTGAAATCTGTATTCCTGTCACCTGCCCCCACCTCTCTCAGTGGCAGCTACTCTGTTCAGCTGTTCTTCCACTTCGCATTCCTGTTAGACTAGCAATATCTGCATAATATCTTTGGGGAAAAAAGCTTTTGAAATACAGCTTTTGTTTTAATGACAGAACAGCATACTCTGTACTCCTCCAAGCATTTTCTAAGCGGTGATAATGCTCTCAACTTATTTAAGTACAGTATTTTTCCACCAAGGCTCTTTGTGTAACGATGTTCCCACCTCATTATCTTTCAGTAGCAGTGCTAGCAAACAAGGCACATGGAAGCCAAACTGATAGAGGTTGCAACTCAGACAGACAAGAACTAGTCAGGGATGGTAACAGATACAAAAAGCTGGTCCTGAAAATAAACCAGGAGAGTCTGATGTTAGGACTTTCTGGAACAGTTATAAAGACAACAAACACAGCCTGGACTCACTGTCCTTTTGCATTTTGTGCACAAGAAACGCCTTTGTTAAAGCATGCTGTTTGCAGCAAACCATTGAAGCTGCACAACCGTCTTTTGTGCCATGTGGTGGCTGGACATAAAAGTGCCTTCAGATAACAGGCAGGCTCCCATCGCCAGCTCGCCATATGCTTCCTGCCCAGCCCACAGTCAAACCGAGATGCTCTGATCTGCAGACCCACACGTGGCGCTCTGCCCAGTGGCTGCCTGCCTCTGCTGCCAGCACATGGAATGACTTCCAAAAGTCAAGCAGCAAACATGCCCATGGGTGAAGTTAAAGGCTGTAACATCTACCCTGCTGGTTGTCCATACAAGAAGACAGACTTGTGCTTAGGTTTGTACCGTTGACATGGGGAGCACTGTCACCCCCTGCCAACATGCTTGTGACATGCACGCAGGCAGGGACCAGCACCTGTGACCTGGAACTAGACATGTGCAGCACAGTGCGCAAAGGGCAGAGGGTTGGTCACAAGATGGAAAAGCCAAGAAGCCACCTCCACGCTGCTGCCCAAAGGGCTTCCTATAGCTCCCTTGTGCACCTCTCCCATTTGACAACGTCTTTCTGCCTTTTCTGGCTGCGAGAGCAACTGTGATTCCAGATGGTAGCTGCTCCCATGCGAGTCCCACTCAGCATGCTCRCACACATGTTTTGACTTGTTTTGTTTAGATTTGCAGTATCATCCCTGGCTGGACAAATGCAAAGTGACTCATCGGCAAAGATTTTTGAAAATTATTGAATTATTTACTTACTTTAATACAGATAGGAACCTGCTCATTAGCTTTAATTACATGTAACCATGGCCGATTTAAATCAAATTTGCCCTTCGAATTCAAAACACAAACAGAAATGACAGCAACAACAAACACAGCAACAACGTTTGTCAGTCCTAAGCCTGATCAAAGGAGCATAGGGCATGACCAAGCTTTTCTGCAGAGGAAGGGGGATTGCCTGGAGCACTCAGTGCTGCTTTCCCTTCCCATGTGGACAGCAGATGTTTGTTTGTTTCCCCACTGATTCCAGGAGTGGACAGGTAGAGCATGTGCAACAGCTCTAGAAAATCCCATTATAATATACACACAAAAATATCAGGCATCAGAGGGAAGGATATCTCTGCATTCCCTTAAAATAAAGCCAAGGAATTCCCATAACTGACCATGCAACACTTAAATTCCCAGATTTGTTTCTAAATGAAGGTGGAAGACACCAGTTCCAACAAACTACAAATACCCCAGCTCTGCTCTGGTATGCAGGTGACACCTCCTCTCAGGCATGCAGCTGGCTCTAGGACTTTCATTTATTTCAGGAAAGAGTAGAAGTATGAAAGTGAAGACAGAGACTGGAGGAGTTCCAAAGGCCTCAAAATGTCACCCTTGTTATTAAAGCACAAAGAGAGCATGTAGGGCACTGGCTGAGAAAAGGACAAAAATTTTTTATGAAAGAATCAAATTGCTTTTGCCTTCTCCAGCTGTTGCCTGCAGCTTTGTTGACACTTCCACTAATAAAATGTGAGGAACATGCTGGATGTGCCCTGAAGCAAACCTACCTGTTGGGGAGATGGGGTTTCCTCCAGCTGATGTCCTGGTAAGGAAACCTTCCCACCCAACAGTTGCTTTTGGATGTGCTGCCCACATGAAAGAGGATGACTCAGGAGTGAGGAAAAGAAGGTGTGGAGTGACTGGAGGTGGTGCTGGGATTGCCACTCCCAAGGCTCTCCTCTGCAGGCAGCTGTGGGCTGATGAGAAAGAAACAGCCACATCCATTCCTGCAGGGTGATCAGAGAGGCAGTTCCTCAGCTTAGAGGAACACCCAGCTTGGATCTGACAGCCAGAAGTAGCAGTTTGTGACACTAGAAGGAATCCACGCTCTGGAAAGGATTTGGCTCAGACTGGTACTGGCAGAGCTGCAAGACCCAGAGATGGAGCAGACAGGCAGTGCAGGGGAGCTGGCTGAAGGCAGGAAAAGATGCTCTGAGTATGTGCTCAAGCGGGATCACTCAGAGTTAACTTTTCCCATTTGCTTGGCACGTGCCCTTCTAGGACTTGTCTCCCTCAAGGAGTTCCCAGACAGATGCCACAGGAAYGTGTAAAGTTTGCAAAGAAATCTGACCTGTTGTCCAGACTGTCCTGAGAAGGTGCTTGATTTTTTCCTTATTTATTCACAGTACACTTCCACCCAGGTGGTAAGTCTCCCCAGCCAAATAACGCTCAGGCAGGACTCAGAGGTGGAGTAGATGGGTTCCTTTCCTCTCTTACAAGCTCCCTTGGCCAACAGTGATGCTGACTCCCTGTGTAGGAGGGCACAGCACCAGCAGGTCCTGGAGATGCCATGGGCCTGCATTGGCTCACTTCAGGGTTTCACAGCACGGAATTAAACAAAATAAGTAAACCATGCTACGATGGAAGCTAAAGCTTCCTAATGGCAGCTGGAGTTTGGCTTTAATCTGATGGTAATGTCTGCAAGTGCAGTCCACCAAACCCACACTGAACTGCCTCTTTCCAACCAGCCCTTGCCAGGAGAGAGCTTTCTGAATCACTGAACAACCCTGAATGATACAGACATCAAAGAGACTATTTCTCCTATTCTTCCAGCAACATTCCTGGGCAAATCCCAGATCTGAAAACCCTCCCAGATAGCCAGACATCCCCTAGGCCAACCTCTGCATAGGTGGTTGGTACCTCACACGAGGCTGGCCCTTACATATGTCCACAATCCAGGCCACCACACGACACCCTGAGGAAGATTATAAACACTTGATCTACTTATTCCATGTCTCGCTGCAGACCTGTTCCAGGTCTGTGGTCACAAGCAATCTCCAAGTAGAAGGAGTGGGGTGCCAGAACACCTGCCAGTTTCCAAGATCAATTTAAAAATCCTATACGTAGTTTTAAAATGCATCTAAAACAGATCTGCACGTAAAATATTCTCATTCCCTTRAATCTGTCCTAAACCAGACTCGGTGATTGAGTCCTGGATATTATATGTAAATTATGACTCATCACCGTAACACCCAAATGCAGCAATTTCAATCTAGGATTGCACAGTCTGGACAGTTGAAACCAGCTCCAGTCCCTCCCCTGCAGCACCAGATGCCTCAGTGGCTCTGACCAGTTGCTCCTGTGTACATTTAAAGACATACCTATGAGGAGGACTGTGGTCTTCGCCTATCTGTGCACATACACTGACTCCTCCTTAACCAACAAGCTGAACTGTTTGTATGGGGAGATGCTTTAGTGATTGTAGCCATAAATCAGAGAAAATTTAATGCTTCTTTTTCAGATCTTGGAAAGTGATCCTTGTTTTCCCAACACCGAGATCTATGGCTCTGGGGCTGTGCCTCTTGGGTTCCTCCTCCCTAACCACACACTGAAGTTGCGAGCAAGCTACACGGTAGGTGAGCTCACGTGCTGCTCCGCTCAGGAGGGAGCAGACCTGCAGGAGCAGCTCCTCAGCAGCGTCGGGTGGTAGGAGCCTGACGGGTCCCTGCGCCCTGTGCTACTAAGTGGCACAAACGTGTGTTGTGCTTGGGTTGATCCTGTGAGAGAGGGAGAACAGGTTTGTGCGAGGCACTTACATTGAGAACAAGTCACCTTTCTCTACTCAGCCCCTGGGAAATTGTTACCCGGGCGGGTGGCTCTCTTGTACCGAGCAGGCAGCAGACAAGGGCCTCTTGTTAAGGCGTTCCTCTTTCCTTCAAGTGGTCCTTGCCGGTTCAGAACAAAAGCGGCTCAACAAGCAGCCGCACATCCCTGCCCGAAAGGCAAAAAGATAAATGCCTCTCAACTTGATTTCATCTCGTTCTCTTGGTAGGCAAGAAGAGCAATTCCACGTGAAATCGCAATGTGACATTGTGAAAAGTATCAGGGGAGCTCCTTTTGTTTTTAAAGGGAAAAAACAAACGCCAGACCTGAACGGCAGCTTATCCTTCTGCGCAGACAGGCAAACGAGGCAGAGCCTGAGCAGCTCAGAGGAGCTCACAGCCAGTCCCATACCATGAGCAGACTCCCCTGCTTTGCTGGGACTCCCCTGCAGGGACTGGGTCTCCTTCCCAGCTCCCACAGTGCAGACCACTTGCCCTCCATCATCCCCATCTTACAACAGGAGGGGGAACTGAGGCAAGAGAAGACCAACTTTTTTTGTTATCCTATTAGATCTGAAGGAAGACTTGGCTTCTGCACCAGAATTCAATTTTCACACCTATTTCCTAGCCCTGCCACAGTTCTCTTGCAAAACACCACCTTCAACCATCCCCATTCTGTAGGGAGTCAGGACTGGACTTTACACTCCCAGCAATTTTCCTGGGGATATGGGTAGGATAGAAGTTTGAAACAGTGAATTAGCCAGCTTTCTGAATCACACCAATCTCCTTTTCCTATGGAAAGGCATATCTGAGCCATTTTCCAGCCTTTTCTTTTTCTCCCTCTTGCAACTTCTGAAAAAACAGGACATTTATTCAGACACACAATTGGAGGAACAGCAAGTCCCTGCTAGGTTATATGACAATTTGCCAGGGTCCTGAGGCCCCTAGGAAATGGTGCAGGGATGATGGATGAAGGTGCGAAACAGAATTGTCACTCCACAGCTGAGGCATTAATCAGTTGTCAGGACAGCTGAAGAGTGTGGCAGGCAAGCCTGGAAAACGGGGCACCACGCTGCAAGCCAGGCCCCCGCTTCTGGCATCTCCTGCAGAAGGAAAACACTCTGGGAGCAACTTCAGCTATGCACAAGAAGCAGCAAACGGTCCTGGCAATTCCCTGGGCAGTTATTCCTAGAGAAAGCACTCATTCTTGCATTTTAGAGAAATTTGTTCGTAAGCCCTGCTGTGCTTCCCGGAGTCCATTACCAGCTGTGGCAAATGACTCCAGCTTTGTCAGGGGGAGAGCTCATGAACAAGCCCAGCACTCATTCCAGCCCCTTTCTTTTTGTTAAATGTTTTTATTTGTTTTGCTTTAAATTTCATTTTGAGGTTATTAAATTCCTTTTAAAGCTGTTCTTCTTAATTTTTTTTTTGTTAAATTTAGGTAATTTTTAGAATTAAAAAAACATGTTGCAGCATAAATGGTCTTTTTCCTCTTTAAAAATAGAAATTAAATGTTTTGCCACTTGAAAAAGCCCTCCTTTTGTTTTGTAGTGAAATTATTAAGCAAGAGCTAATTTCAAAGAGTTTTGCTCCTTTGAAAACTCAACTGTTAGTTGAGATGCCTACATCTCAAAAATATTAGTACACACAGAATAAAACACGTAGAAGGCAAACTCAACACACTTTTGTGGCCAAGGAGGTGGCATCCCAGATCACTATTAAGCTGTTCTTTTCTGTTTCTGCCTCCCTCTTCCCTATCATTCGTTTCCATCTTTTCCCCAAGCTCACACATCCGTAGCTGTCCTTACAGAAGTGGATGTAGCATTCCCACTAGCCTGTAGGCTTAGATCTGTGATACACTAAAATGACATAGCCTGTGACGGATATAATATTTGAAGATTTTCCTAAGACAGATTTACACACAAAATTCCCCTTTGAAGAACGGGACAGACAAGACCTCAGTACATGTCAACATCAAATTCCATCTTTTGTTTGGAGAATTTAATGCAGATTGTTAACTCAATATCCACTGCTGCAGGCTCAACCCTGCTCCCTTGATGCTCTGAACAGGACCTCGGTGTGTGATTTCAGCAGGACTATAGGAACAGATATCTCCTGCATATTTTTATAACATTATGCAGACCTCTTTGCATGTACATTAATAACAAGAATTTGCCAGATCAAAAGCTAGGAGTCATATTGCTGAAGTTCTGGGTTTCACGGCACATCTGATATCTCTGGGAGAACAAGCTTGACATTCCCTCATCCAGAGATATTAAATTTTCCTGCCAGGCCTCGAAAGAGGTTTGAAGCATCAGATCACCACAGCTGACAGATTTAAGTCATAAACATCTGCTGAGCACAGCCCAGAAGGGATAGTGTAAAAAGAGAGAGATTAGCAGCATCTCCTGCTCTCTGGCCTGGAGTGGTTCTTATTTGGTGCAGAAATGCTCTGGTCTCAGATGCGAGGGCTACATTTTCTCTTTCTCATGACTGTGTTTTGGAAGAGATCTGCAGCCCAGTAAATGAGTTTCCATAGCCTGACAGGAGCAAGGAAGGGCAGCCCCCCCAGCAGACACAAACGTGCAGTGCACAGTCCATCCCTCATTTGTACCATGCTGGTCAGACAAGTCTGAACTCCCAAATAATCTGGAATATTTTGAAAGGCCTTTAGTGGCAGCAATGTCAGTATCCAGAAAAACGTAAAGCCCAGCCTGAGTGAAAATGCTGTGGGGAAGGTACAGAGGGTGGAAATCCTCCCCCAAAGGCTCAACATGGTCTCATAAAAGTATTCCAAGGAAAAAGTGACAGCTCATGACTGCTTCCTTGGTGAGCCAGCAAAACTGCTGCCAGTTGGATGCAAAGCCTGTGAGGACTCCTGAGGTTCTGCTGCCATCCTCCTCCTCCAAGCGAGCCCTTCCAGAGCAGTCCTATTCCAGGTTTTCATTAATGATGCAGGTCATGACAAACAGAGCAAAATCATGAAACTTGCAAACCACACTAGGAGACAACTTCCAATTTGGTGCTCAACAAATTCCCCCAACAAGAAACTTCAACTTTATGCCTGCTTTTACTACCTCACCACTCCCCACCAAACCAAACACTACAGTTTGCGTTTTGCCTTCATCATGTTGCCATGAAGGATGTATAACACAACCTACCAGGAATAGTCCCACGGCCCTGGTTCAGTTGTCTGCATCCCTGTCAGTGGAAGTGTGCAATGCTGCTGAAGCATGTAAGCTTCACAGTGGCAGCCTTATTCAATAACTTGGTGAGAGATGGAAAACCTATGTGCCAAATAAATGGATTGCATAGTCTTGAGCCAGTCTGGAATGGCTAGAAGGTAAAGGAGGGATAGTGGATATTAGAAAGCTCCCAGAAACATTTTCTGGGAGATATGTAAAATCAAAGATAAAAACATGGAGCTGAGAAAGTGTAAGGTGCAAATACCAGCATATGGTGGGGCACCTCCAAGATTTCCATGCAGGACATGCAACATTTGATAGGTATGACCAGTTCTTTCTACCTCCATCTTCAGCAATTACTTGCATACTCTTCAGCATAGAGATCTGCTCCTTCTCTCTTCTTTGCTCCCAGACTTGCTATTAAACACAATTCTTAAGCTCCAGGGTGAGGAACAGCTGCAACAGGAGAAGCTTCCCTTGCTAAGGCATCTTTCCACACCACACAGAGACAAAGGAAGTGTCTGTCTGAAGGAATTATCACAGCAAGCAAAAGACTAATGGGGCCATTCATTATCTTTAATTATATTCATCATCATCTGGTGATTAGAACACAGTCATAAATTAAGATACATTTAAATCTGGTACATTTGAATGAACTAGATATCCTTTGAATATCTTATGGGAAGTGAATTTGTTAGGAGTAACGATGCTGTCACCTTGACGGGGCAGAGAGGATGCTTTAGTGTGTCAGGGAGCTCAGAGGGCCTTGCAGTACAGTAACAGTGGAACTAGGAGAGCAAGGGATCAGCGTTTGCTTTGGTTTCTCATGGCTGAAGCTCCCGAGAGCTCAACTCCCAGTTTTCAGCTATTTCTCGAGTACTGAAACAAAGAGCAACAGTACTTTGTACTCCTGGAATATCTTGATTTTTGTTGTTCTCAACACAGGGGGTGCAGGACAGGACTCAGTCCATGCAAGTAGCTCCCCTTGTGTCCACAGGATGATGGATTCATACGTAGATGTATACTTGTGTAAGGGTTGCAGACTTGGAGCTGTTAATACACTAAACTCATGTAACCCTAGGAATGGGAATCCGCATCAAGGCCCAGCGCTTCTAAATCCCTCACATCTTAATGGTTGCACCATAAATTAATCTAGTGGGAAGGATTAAGAGTTTGTGGCTTGAGCTGGACCCTCCTGGGGAATGARTGGATGAGAGGGTACATTCTTTCCCAGCTTTTACTCCATTTTTATGCACCTCTAGTTCTTCAGGGAAAACTTAAGCAAGTTACTTCCTAGAAGGAAAACCACAGGCACAATTATTGTGCTTCTCCCACATTCTTACACTCCTCCAGCCATTAACTAGCAGAGCTCAGATAACACAAGCAGAGAGCTGTGGTGCCTCCTGCAACCTCACCCAGGGCATCAGAGCACCCACGGTGCTTCCAGCACCATGCCTATGCTGACCACATTTGTACGTGGCTCAGAGAAACTAATACACCTGCACCTTGGGATGCTCCATTTCACTCTCTGGCATCTTAGTGAAAACCCACAGGGATTGTAAGAGATGACCCCATTTGCCATTAGAGAGAGCAGGTCTACAACTTTATCAGCTGTGCACTGCATCTAGAAGTTGGCCAAGTGTAAATATTGCTGGTTTTTAATGTGGATTAAGGCACACAGATAAGGTACAGCAGCTTAACAAAACGCTCTGGTATCAGCTGATCGTCAGCAATATCAGCGTGCCTGGTTGTAACTCACATGCGTCATGTTGCCCTGTGTTTGCTGTGGACAAAGAACATGTGGCTAGCAAGTCCCCGTGGCTTGGTCAGTCTTGTTTTGTGGAAAAGGGACCCGCTTCTGTCACACAAGCTGTCCCCAAACAGCCACGTGGGTAACAAAAAGCTCTACTGTTATTTGTTCCTGGATACAATTTTTTGTTGATCAACCCCTGGAGCACTACAGTGCTTTACACCATAACAAGAGTGTACATCAACATATCATACTCCATACGTCAACAGCCAAACAAACCATTGCTGTTAAACAGTCCACCTCTGCCAACACAAACACCTCATCATTGGCAGCAAAGAAACACCCTCTTTCCAGATTTGGATTTAGCTACATGCCAGAATTCATCTATGATCAAATTATTCTGAGCTGCTTTAACTGTATTTCCATTTTCATTGGAAAAAAATAGATAGGAAAAGCTTAGCCAGTTTAAAAAAAGCAACATGAAAAGTGATAGCCGGTACATTACTTCAGAGAGATAAAATGTTCGATCTGACTGGAACTTTTATCTGTGAATACATCTGCAGGGCCAGGATTACTTTGAAACAGTAAGATTTCACAGCAGCAGCAGTTCTCTGTCTTAGCAGCTGCTAAGAAATTGAGTGCGTTTAAAATCTCCTTTATTCCCGCCACAGTCAAGATAAGTCCAGTGTAGGTTGCACACAGAAAAACTCATAATGCAATGAACAGAAGCTGAACAACAGCATTGAATCTGAATTTAAATTATTTCAAACAATTAAAAAGAAAAAGAGAAGAATAAGCAAAGCCAGCCTGAGACAGAGGTAAAAACTAAATAAATAAAATCAATAGAGATCATTCTCACGTTACCCAATAAAATAAAATGCACTAAAACAAAAGAAATACAGAGTAAAATACAACCAGAACAACATGAACTTAGTAAGAAAATGACTCCAACACATTTCCTAATAAAAGTATTTGCAATCAATAAATGTCTTCAGAGCAAATGCATACTACTTTCTGTCCTGATTTACGTGGTGTACATCTGGCTTTATCTGACATCTGACATTGAGGTCCCGGAGTTTCACTGCCAACCTAAGTGATGCAAGACAGAAAAAGTGAGTCCAGGCTGTTGTAGGTAATGGGAAAATGATTAAGTCAAGGTGATGCTTTAGTCCTTCAAAAGCCCCAGACGAGGCTGTACACTAGGCACTCTGCAGTGGACTGTCCTGTGCTTAACATTGGGCCTGAGTAATAAAGAATACATTTGGTTTTAATTCCTCCTAGTTACTTCTCTTTACATATTTTAGGTTTATTTCTTTAGACTGATGCTTTCTGAAAGGAACAGCTTCTAATGAACAATAAAAGTAAATTTTAAAACATACTAAACTGCTTCTAGAGGAGGCTCTCTTTGTTAATCTACGTGTTTTTCCTTACCCTAATTCACAGAGTGGTGTCCAGTCCACACACATTTTTAAGTTTAGGTTACAGAACAAAAGAAGTGACAGCTTCTGGAGGAAGCCATTTACCTGAATAAGGTACCAAATCTAAATTCCTACCACCAACATTCAAATAGCAGCACTTTCATTTGTCAGAAACACTTGACTACTTGTAGCAATGGAGGTTGAGTAGCCATAGTAAAATGTCACTTTTCATGACAGGAGGTTTTAAAATGCCCCCCTTCTCCCCTCCCCAAAAAGATCTCCCACAGAGAGCGATTACACTGCTGTCTAGCCCATGAGCCCATGTATGCTGGATTGTTGTCTGTAACTAAACATGCCTAAGAAAGTTTGAAAAGCTACTGATTATTGAGCAGCTCTAGGTAGTGACTCTTTTCACACCCACAACTAGAAAACACCACTTTATTTTCAATTCATGTAAGTAATCAAACCATAACTATGACCCAGCAATATCTAAAGATGAAAGCATTCAGCTGATCCAGGCAAAAACTTCCTCCATCTTTGTTAAGGATGAAAGCACAGCTCTATGTCTTTGTTGTTAGCTATTTTAATAAAGTTTGGGGCAGTAGTTTGTATCTGAACTTGCAATTTGAGATTAACAGTGCATTTATACTTCTTACCACACATCCCACATGCATTTAGCCTCTGAACATGATGGCATCCTCAATTTTCTCTGTTACATCTCATTGTTAGGCTGTTTAAATTAATTTGAAAAAGTCATTAGCTTTACATTAAGGATTGCCGTGGCATCTGGCTGATGATCTATAGAGGGAAATTGTGTTCATATGGAGCCCCATCATCAGTGCTCATAAACTGAGAAACATTATTTAAGAGAAGGACTGAACTAATGGTATTTGACACATAAATATGCATCCACGATCAATGAATCACACAGTGCATTATCAAAGATCACGTTCATAAGATCCCCATGGAGTAGGTAAGTAGGATTACTGAGACTGCCGAGATGGGGAAATGAGGCATAGGTACTTTAGAAAAGAAATTGGGTTACAAATAAATAGTACAAATAAATAGTAAACACACGAACAAAAAGGAAATTAACTCAAAGTCTCTCTGTTTCTCATCTGCTGCTTGAAACAGAAACCCATCCTGCTCATCCATCCGTCTGATATCTGAAGTGCCTGATCTGACATGGGGTGGAGCAAAATTTTAGGATCCTCTCATCTCCAAGGTTTTAGCTTCATGTAGGCACCCAACCAGCAAGGCATGTCAATAGAAGAAAAGAGTAACAGCCACCCTYACCAAGGCTGAGGCCAGCAGAGCTGATTACCCTCCTCCTCCCCGGCAGTAAGTCAAGAGCTAAACTGAAGAAAAAGTGCTGCTGGCAAGGAGACTATCAGCAGCACTGGACTGATGAGAGCCTTGTCATCTCCAACCATTACAGCTTTGATCAGGAAACAAAATCTGCATCCTCCAAGCCCACAGACATACTGTGAGAAGACATAGATGAAGGCTGGCAAGAAAACATACACTTTTGCATTATGGGCTTTTTTATGTCTATTTCTCTATTTTTATGAGCACTAGGAAGATGATGCCTGACTATTCCACTCATCCATACTTCTTCTTGTTACAAATATTTTATTAAGTCAGCAAAGATTATAGGGGAAAACAAGACAGTTTAAATGTTCCATATTACAGAGAATAATAATAAAAAAAATGTTTTAAGTTTCCTGGTTTTATAAAACACAATAGACCATGTCCGCTCCTGAGAACAGCTTAAGCACACTGCACCCTATAAGATGTTTTACTTAATCATCCATATTAAAAGTCCCATTGGTATGATAAGGTTTGCAGAAACATTTTGCATTAATGCTCGATTTTACCATCAGTTTGGGAAAGACAAGAGTCTTTTAGAACTAGTAATACTTGTGCTAGTGGGTGCCACTGTCCCATATCCCCAGCATAGCTGAAACAGGTCCTCCTCTTCGGAAATACTGCCCAGCTTTGTCCCAAAAGTTTATTATCCAACCCACGTCTAAAGATGGGTCACCCAGTTCCAGCAATGAGCAATCTCCAGGTTGTTACTACCACAGAGTTACCTGTGCATCATTTCCCACTGGGACAGGATTTTCTCAGGAAGAAAGCCAGCAAGATATAAGAACTTGGAGCAAAGACCAGATAACAGGGATGCACGCTCTGCCATGATGTAAGACTTTTTTTTTCCAGTAAAACTTCTCTCAATTTGTTCCACCATCCCAGTTTGAGATTCTTAGGAGTTAAAATTAACTTCCAAAAAACGTCAATTCTTGATAGAAAGCTTCTCCAGATGAACTGTATTTGTTTACCAAATAAACAGGAGATGACACCACTCCTCTGGACTTTCACAAATGGTTTCTGCAAAGGAAACCAATCCTCTTCCTTTTCATCAGTGCATAATACGGGCAATGAGTCCTTGCCCACTAAAACTTCAGCTCATTGGGTTTGCAAATATTATCAACCTCACCTCGTGTCTGAAGGCAGAGGACAGCTCTGCATCTCTTCGGGGCCCAGTCACCAAGCCTCTGCTTGAAATATCAGAGTGTGCTACGGCATAGTCTGGAAGCCATGAGGTCAACAAGACCATTCTGGAAAGCTTGCGATACTCTAAACCTGGCTTGACATTGGTAGAAGAGACTTGGAAAAGAAGTCAAAGCAAGAGCATTTAGGTGGTCAAACAGCAGTTCGCCATGCTTGAGAAGAGATGGGATCAAGAGTGATTGCTCATCAGCATTTGGATCTGGCAGGCAGAGCCATGTCACACAGGTCATGCAAAATCCCGTTCAGCATGCATTCAGTTCAGCGGCATGGGATCTTAGGCCATATCTGCATAAAACAGGAAGCCAGGGGAAGCCCACCCAGGATCAATATTCCCTCTTGACTAACGAGGTGGCATGAGAGAGACAAGACCTAATGGAAAGCCATTGATGGCCTGACACCTCTTTCCTAAAAGAGTCAAACATGATGCAAACCTTGGCATTGCATCACTGTCAAATTAGGCAAAGCAAAATGGGCAGGGTGAACAAGCTCCCAGGTTAGTAACGGCTTTTGGAGGAGGGCAATAGGAGTTACACAAGCAATAAGCAATGGTATAAAAACACAGACACCGTCTTGGTATCAGGGTAAACAAAAACACAGAGAACTGGAAAGGAGCTGAGGCAGTGAAGGCTTTTCAATCAGTGGCTGAGGGACACAGTTTATTAGCCTGGCAAGAAACCTTATGCTGACCATTTGTTGATGAGATTCAAATTCAAACACACGGATAGTATACAGTGCGCACTGCTGCTGCTTAGCTTAATACTGCAGCATGTTGAATTAACCCCATCTTTGCTTGCTGTATATCCTACAAACAACTTTTACCAACAATTACAAAACCTGATCGAACATCTTAATCCAAATTTTAGATGCACAAAATCCAAACTGCCCAACCAAGCAGTTATTTCTAGCGGGAAAGCAGGGAGAAGCTACAGATCTTTGACTTTTTCATTTAGACCAATGTTTTTATTGTACGCACTGTGGTCATATTCACATCATCCTTATCTCCAAAGAGCTTTGTGCAAGACTACAAGCACCAGTTTCATGCTGAAAATACCATGCTAGGTGAGACTGTGGGGGTGCCTAAAGGGGTAGGAAGGACTCTCCTTTTAACTGCTACTTTTGCAGGGATTTTGAGGTAGGTGTGCTGCCTGCCTCATTGCAAGAAGGAAAATGCTTGCTCCAGCGACAACAGATATTCTGCTATTGTTCCAGGTCCACAAAGAAGCAAAGGTCAAGAAACCCAGGAACAGATACCCACCATTGCATCCTTTTAACATTGTAATATGGAAGAAGTTTACTCTCAGTTTTCATCCATTCACGCTGACTCCTCTGCCTCCTCTCAGACACGACACTGGGGCTGAGCCTTGCAGAGGGAAGACGCTCCAGAGCATTGCCAGTATAACAGCCCAACGGATTATAGGAGAGACAGATGAAGGTTGGACGAGGCTGGTTTATTTAAGGGATTTCTAGCAAGGGGAATTTCTACCAAGGTTACTCATATAATTCACTAGTTCAAAAGACAAGCAAAAATTTAAGTTCTTGGAGGTCCAAGAGATCTTTTGTTCTTTAAGCTTTTTAATTCTCTTCTTTTCTTTTTTTTTTTTTTTTTTTNATCACTAAAGGAGGGAAAAGAGGGTGTTTCAGCCCTGAATTATAAGGCTGACTTACAGCTGGTGGCTCAGTAATTGGTATTTATGGCTCAGAACACATCGCTAACACACAGGTTGGAGGCTGATATTTTCATCGCTTCTTACTTTGCTCTCAGTTTTGCAGCGATTTCATGCACTCTGAGTTTGTCAATTACCTTCCTGAGCTGGGACAGTGTGATTTGTTTTTAATGCACATACAACGAGTTTAATAGCCTGTTTTGTTTTTTGCATTTGCAATTTCATGGGGACAGATTCAGGGACAAATACACAGGGAAGGCCAAGAGGGCACATAGTTTTGATAAGCACCACAAAGGCTTCTTGGAGCTTCCTCTCACCCCAGCCTGCAAGGTATCTGTTCCCAAACTGGCTCCTAAAGCCCCAGCTAGCACTGCTCCCTTTGGTCTGTGGCCTTTGTGCTTCTGGCATCTGTTAATCTATTATGCAGTTCTCAGGCTGTGAGTTTTGCCCTTCTGAAGAGCGGAAACAATGCTGAGGGTGGTATAAATACATTGCAATACTGAAGCCTGAAAACTGTAGGTTGGATGGAAGAAGATATTATTTAAAGAGTTCACGGGATGAGTGTGCCAAGTCAATCCAGAAAAAGATGTCTTGACAAAACCCTATGAACATAGGATGAGATCTCAGTATGAACTAGGAGCTGTGAGGGCAGCTCTCATGAGCCACATGTTGCTAGTTTTGTAGTCTGCAGCCCTGAATTTAGGATTTGTGAGGAAGTCAAACAGCCTCTCATCCATAATTCAATCCTCTTTCACTTCATTCTGAATTCTTAGAGTCCCAATTTCCCCAAAAGATATAACGCGTCCTGCCTGAGGGCATAGGTACAGATAAATTGAAAATGTCACCATTTTGTCATATTTGTCACTTTTGGCAGCCACGTACTCAGAATAGGAAAAGGAAATGAAAGGATCAAGCGCACAACCAGCCAGAGCCCATAGCGTGCACAGAGGCTGGTTGGGATGATGCACACCTCTGGGTGAAATACCAATTCCCAAAGTCATTGAAACTAGTCAGGATCAGATAGCACAGATAAACTCTTAAATACACAATAAAATGTAGAAGACAGACCCTACGTGGATTTCATTAATATGCCAGAAGTAGAGAAGAGGTACTAGAAAGCCAGATCAATCTGCATTCCCAGGATTTCTCAGTGTTAAGGATGGAAAAGGGAAGGCCCTGGTATAGAAAAGATAGAAAATAAAATATTTCAGGGAATACGCACAAAAGCTTTCCTGTAAGTGGGCTGGCTGCTGGAATAACCCAGGCAGAATAACCTTCAGTTTCAACTGAACCATCAAAGTCAATAATCTTCCCTACAACCTTTTGAAACTCTTTGCTTTTCTATCAAATATACTGAGGCTGAAGGGAGATAATCAATTCAAGGTATGAGTATAGACTCACACATTACATACAGCAGAGTGCTCCTTCAAAGAGAACTAGTTACTCAGCAGTCTGTCTTATGATCAGCACTAGTAATATTTAAGGCAAGCATCATTTATCTTACTGATAATTTTACCAAAACCAGGAAAGACGCAGTTGCCCTTCCTAAGAAAATGATGGGGGTAAAGGGTGAAAGATGGTCCAAATTACTTTTTACCTATCAATTATTTGTCTGTAAGGACTCTTAAAAATGGATTTCTCATACACGTATTGCAATTTCATAAACCATTTTATAGCTATATGCACTGTACATTAGAAGTGAAACTGGGAATATTTCTTCCTAAAAGCTATTTCTATAGATGCCAAAGTTACCCATGCCACCTTTGTCCTTTAAGTTTCTTTGCAAGTGAAAAAGTGCCTGAGCAGAGCAGATAATCTCATTCTCAGAGGGCTGTGTCCAGTTTTGAGTTGTGTAAAAAACTTCCTTCCTCATGAAGGAATCTGTTGCAGTCCATGGAGGATGCCTTTCCATCTGGGCATCAATTAATAGATACTCCAGGCTAAGACTTACAGTTTCAGGACTGCTCTAATTTTTACTTGACAGTAATGAGACTGTCGGAATAATTCTTATCTCAGTAGAAATAATCTCTCTCGATCAGTGCTACACAAAAGGTCAGACTGTCACTCACTGAGCTTCTCTCATACAAGGGCCAAACTGTTAGTGATAGGATCAAATAGAAAACATCATTAAGGGCAGGCAGGCTTGCCCCTATCAATGGAGGGCTCTTTCTTAGTAAATGGTTTCCAGACTACTATTCATTCTTTTAGCTATCCACGACACAGGCACTTCTAGCTCTTCCTTAGAAAGAGTACTTCAGACAGGAGTTTTCCAGGGAGCTAACAGGGCTGTCATATCCTCTCTCTCAATAAATTAGTACCCTGCTATATAAGACATTCAAGTTGATCTTACAAAGGCAGCATGATTATATGCTCCGATTTATTCCAAAACAGAAGGTCCACATTAAGAAAAAAGAAAAAAAAAGAAAAAAAAAGTATGGTTATAGCCAGAGAGAATATCAGAAGAGAACCCAAGTCTCCTGGCTTTCCAGATGAAGAAATTATGAAATTGGGTATCCACTACAGAATAGTGATATTTCCATCCTCTCTGGAACACAGCACAGAAATTCCTTCACCTGTGGGAAATGCTCAGATATTGTGGCAATGGGCTCTACATAGAGCAGGCAATCACATCTTGAGCTTATCAAGTTTATTTAAAATTAATAATTTGCAGTAAAGTAGATTTATGATAAGCAATAACTGAAGTAGGAGAATATCACTGTTGCAGTACAGCAATGCACCCACAAACAAGCTGCATCAGCAATAAAAGGGAGGAGGAAACTACCTCTGACTAGGTCTCACTTGGAAAGGCATTTATTTACGGTTGGGCACTAGAGTATTTGAAACTACTGATGCAATGCATTGACACCACGTACCAACAGTGTTCACTGGCTAAGCTACCATTTCTTCTACCATGAGGACAGACGTTGCAGGTTAAAAAAAAGTTCAGGCATGTATCCGGTAATATATGCAAACAATTATTTCAGGACTTTGGGGCAGGAAGAGGGAAGAAAGAGTGGGGATATGTTGACTGCTATTGAAAAATGCTTTGCACAAGATGCAGTGATGGCAAATAGCCCAGTTTCAGTGGGCTAAGCTGTGATCCATAGATAAATATAGATTAAAAATGCAACTGCACATACCATCAGATTTACAAGTTAACAAAATCGAACTTGTAAATGACAAAACGTCCATTTCTTTCTTTGTTGACAAGTATAAAAATGCTGCATGCAACCACATTCTTTGAGCCAGTGCTTTTTAAACATCGATACGACACGAGAAACAAACAGAATAAGTAGGGCTCCCCCCCCACCCCCACAGAAATCCACATTTTCCACTGATAACCCAGAAGGAACGTATACAGTAGAGGATGTCACATGTGACATACTGACCTAGAAGACCATTGCCATCACTACCTCATTATACATCTCTGCAGTGCAACACAGCTAAAAAAGGCAGGGGAGAAGCACACCCCTGAAATCCAAAACCAGCCAAGAAATACGCAATTGCCTCTTGTCTAATATGCAAAACCAGAGCATGTGAGCTCCAGAGCCAGAGCATTGCTGGCCTGCATCTAGCTTCTTTTCCCTGAGCTCACCTCCAAAACCTACGCATAAAGGTTTTTTGACATTTAGAACCTGATCTGAAGATGGTTGAACTTGGTAGGAGCCCATAGCAACTGCAGCTGGGTTTGGGATGGACTGCAAAGAGAAAAGCATTTCTGTGCCCAGTGCTATGCACCCCAGACAGACAGGTCCCCAGCACTACTGGCGTGTACACAGCACATGCAGAGGGAAGATAGTTTGTATAGGGTCTATGCCCAATTCTCTGCTCTGTAACACTGATATAATTGCCAGTGCAATACCTATGTGACACAGCAGACAGTAAGAGCCCTCAAAGTGACAAATAAACTTGTAAGTGATAACTCTGTCACTCAGCTTCAATTGCTCAACCTCTTTTCCTGCTTACTGGTAAATTGCTCATCAGGCTGTTCTTGCTGGGGTTTTGCCTGATTTGGTTTCCTCTGGTAAGGAGACAAATTAAAACAGGGAGAAACTGAAAACAATGAAAAACACTTCCCCCAGTTTCCTATCTGACAACTTTCACCCTGTTTTACCAAGTACATTACAGACAATGACATATTAATTGCACTGCGTACAGGACGACACAAAGCAATTAACACTTCTCATGTGCTTCATGGCTGCTCTCTGTGCTGTTTCCAGTGGGAGTTACAATGTGAAATCTCATGACTAGCATGAAACCAACTGTAGTCATCACTGAATTTATATTTTTTCGTGTCTGCCTAACACCCCGTTCAGTGCCTGCTAGGTTTTCTCTTATAGGCAATCTGGCAGCCTGAAACAGCAGACCTAGTTTCTACAGACATGGCATAAGACCAAAGTCACCCACTATCTAGCAGAACTAGGGATTTAGAGGAAACCAGAAAACGTTCAGTAACCTACCAAAACAAGGGGGAAGGAAGGAGTTCCAGTCCTGATTCCTGGCTTTGGACAACTCATCTCACCTCCCCCAAAGCAGGAATAACCATGCATCTGTCTCCTATGCTGTCTCCAACCCTTCACTTCTCTGGCCTCAGTGCCCTTTGGTTACAGGACCTGTTTCCATACCCACCATGCATCCAGCCTGCCCTCTACCAGTGTGCTGAACTGCCCGTGTCACTGCTGTGTCTCTGTAAAACTTGCTAGAAGTATATACAGCATCTAACACAACAGTATTCCAAGCTGTATTTAGGATTGCAGCATTACTGGAATGCAAACAATAAAACGGCATTGTTAGGATGAAAGATATATTTGTGAGTTAAAGCATAAAAACCACAGGGAGGGCTCAGCTTTTCTCAGATCTCCAAATCTGGAGCTCTCCGCACTAACAATTTGATTTTATTAAAGCCAATAAATATGGGCATTAAACCACAGCCTTCAGCCGTAACTTGCCATTAGCATTCAGCAGAATTCCCTGCTAGAATTGCTTCAAAACTGCAGGAATGACCTTGCTCCCATAATTAATCCTATCATAGTTAATGTTTGGGTTTAGGTATTGCAGGCCTTCTCCCAGGTCTACTTTCAGCCTATTGTTCTTTGCTACCTCCTACTCCTCCCTACCAGACTGCTACCAGGACTGAAGGGTCCAGCCACAGGCAAAGGTGATGCCAATTAATTGGCTGATGGGGTTCATTTCATTCATTGCACCAAGGTCCATGGTCACCACGCTCTGCTTTTAACTCTGAATAGTGCCTGTGCAGTGCTAACCAAACTCCTTTCAGTTACACTAGACTATTCATTGCAGATGCTCATTTTCCGCTTGCAAGGTGGGAAGCATGAAGCAAGACACATATATTAGTCTGTGGCTTTGCTTAGTATAATTTGGGCACTACCAAAATCCTGGCTAATCCCAATGAAAGCAAAAGGTAACTCCATTTAAGTTTGACAGAGGATTTAGCAAACATGGGCACTATTCCCAACCTCACCATGTGGCTCTTAGCAAGCCAGAGACCTGCAGGTAACTCAGGATGTTTAAAACATCACTTACAGAACTGTCCTAATACCCAGCCCTAAGGCTGTGTCAAAGGCTGCAGTCCAGGATGACTGCAAGGTGGTGAACTTCCTCAGGTGGGACAGACACGCAGCCGATCTGGCCTGCCATGCATGCCTAAATCGGTAAGGATTGCATCATTGCTTGTGTAGGTGTATCCTTTACTTAGCATCCTAAATCTGTAGAAAACAAATTACCTTGGCACTGGGATTCTGATTGGCGAGACTTGTGAAATTATAAGAAGGGACCAAACTCTTGGGGTCCTTCCCTTCCAAGACATATTTCAAGTCTAGAAGCTGCGAAGTGTTAAAAGCAAGACCCAGAAACGTATCTTTCTGTCTCTGGTTTTGATGCTCTGCTTTGCTCCAAGTTAATTGGCAAAATCCTTTTATTTGCATATCTCACTGGGCTTTTATAATTCTCTGCACAATATTTGATTTAGAAAGAAAAGCCTGAGAGCCTTTTAAGCTGAGCAGTTGGCAGATGTATATAAAGTACACCTATACCATAAAGACATACCTCAGTAGTGGGTGGACTGTATATCTCCCTATGCACTTATTTCTATTTTATGGTATTTTAAAATAAGAAATACCATTTAAAGGAGCTGATTGCCTCAGGCTGGCAAAAATTTACAGGCTCACTTAAAATGTTTTTGCACAACAGCAGAAAAAAAAAAATCATGCATTTGAAAGTGAATATTTCAGTCATCCCAATCCTGGTGACCTCTTCTGGGTATTAAGACGCTATTGGCAGACAACTCTCTTCAAAAGTTAAATCTTGGCTTTCCACAGCAGCAGAATGGCATTTGTTTTCATGTCAAGAATAACGGCGTTTCTGAGGGACATGTTGATTTCATACAGGTTTTAGAGAAAATAACAGCTGGCCACATATGTCAGTGATGCCAGAACACCCAAGTACAAGTGCCCTGAAGGGAAGGGAAGCAAGTGTGTTAGTCTCAGGGCTATGCCTTAGATCTGGGGACAGAAGGCATCCCGGGTCCAAGGTTCAGAGCAGTGAGCTGCAGCCATACAGAGATGTTATGGGAGATATTTTGGCTAGTCTTTGGGGGTTGTCTGAGTTCTGACACATGGAGGAGCACCAGCCCAGAGCCCTGACACTTACATGGGGCTGCAAGGTAGAAACTGAACATCTGCATCCCTTCCCCCACCCAGGCAGGTCCTTTACTTTATAAGTATGGGAGAGGCAAGTTTTACCTCTGGGACCATGTGTCAAAGAAATACTTCCTTGGAGGTCAACAAACAGTTCTAGGAATGCAAAATCAACCAGCTGGGAGGACACAGACTAAAATCATCCTATCCGTTTTCCTGAGACCAGAAGTGGCTTTGAGTCTTTAAGAATGAAGAAATATAGAAGAAAATATCATCATCTCTCCAGGCCACAGAGCAGGCTGCTATGAAGCCCCAGACAGGGTGGGGGCAGGGGAAATCAATTAATTGAGGTTTGAACAGTGCCCAAACATCTCAGTTCTTTATTAAAAACAAACCTCACTATGAGCCTCCTGGGTTTGGTAGCGCAGCCCAGAGCCACTTGTTTTCCCTGCTGAGTCACAGCCACATAACCGCCAGTCCCAGCACTGGTAAAGCCAGGTATCACCCAACCTCAGCAGATCATCTTGGGTACTGACCAGAAGCTGCTGTGGCAGAAGGATGAGCGAAGGCTCTCTGGTGGACGATGCGACATGCTCATGGGAGAGCAGCTGGTTTCAGCTCCTGTTCTGCAATCCTGCATTTATATACAGGATGGTTTTGTGACATTAAACCAGATGGGTTTTCGAAGCATGACTGCTTCTTTTGGGGATAATAATACCATTAATAGCATCCAGGAAGGAGGCACAGCTCACCAGCACCAAGGGGCCCACTTCAGGATGAAACAGACTTCATGCAGAAACAACCCCAAACCTATTTGTAATGTCTCCCTGGTTTTGGCATCATCCCCTTCCCAATCCAATTTTATTAACAAATATAATGACTGGGCAAATATTGAAATTAGTTTGCCAGCTAGTTTGAGTACCTATTTCTGAAAACATCTTAATCTTCTGGAAAATCTCATAATTTTTAATGCAGTTGGCAACACAGTCTTTTAGAAATTGGTACAAACACAGGCTTAAGGCATTTTTAATACTATTCTTTTTCATTTCAGATCAGAGCTAGAATTATTGAGGTGTTGTATTTTCTTTTATAGAATGAAACTAAAACAGGACAAAAAGGCTTAAATATTTATTAATGCCTTTTTTTTTTTTTTTTTTTTACAGATTGCAAATGGTGCAGTCATGACAAAACATCTAGGACTTTGCTGCATTCCAGCTGAAGTCATTAGCTGGGAGCCCCGTGTCATACTTTGGAGGCATTTTGACTGGTAAAAGGTTTTCTTCAAGTTTGCAAATCTGGGACCAGAAAACAAACATTTCTGGTGTACCTTGTGAGAGCGTTTTACTGATAACACCATTCATATCACATCCTCATTCACACTGTTTCACCAAACCTATCAAATTCCACAGCTTTACTACTGCTGAAATGAGCCCTTGATTTTAAGGGCGAGCAGTTACAGTAGTTGTTTGGGCGCTTGACTGTAGGAGTGTTTTATTAAGCTAAGAGAGGAGAAGCCCAAGGGAGATGAGCATCCCAGGGTTTTGCCATCAACCTGAAGCACATACTGCACACGTTTGAAAGCATTTACAAAGCCACAGAAATTCCCAAGGACTTTCTCCAGGGCAAAAAGAACAAGGACTCCACTTTTCAGCCACTCAGTATAGAAGCCACCATCTCCACATATCCCAGCCACTGGTCTTAAACTGGTACAAGTCCCCTTCACTCAAGTGAATTTAACTCCTGTTGTCAGGGTCAAGAGGAGAGTTCAATCTCTCATTTACCGATATTAATGCAATTTCCAGTTAAAACCTCACCGAGCCTGTTTGACAGCTTTAGATGGGCATGCTTAGGACTGATTTAATATCAGTGCAATCTCAAAATAAACAGGCTGCTGGCCTTTCAGCTCCTGATCTCCTGCAGGACAGACTTGGCATAAGGAGAGCAATTGCTATGACCCATACTTCCCTTACCACTTTTATCTCATGCAGTTGAAACATATCTCCTAGTGACAGAGGAAAGAGCAGAGCTGGCTCAAAGTGTTGCTGTTTTCAGAGCAGGGGAAAAAAAGCAACCAAAAAAAAGAAAGAATGCCAATTTTTCTGTCATTCATTAAAAAGAAAAAGTCCCAAAAATCTTTAATGCAAGAATCAGATTTTTTGAAGCAAAACCAGAAAACAGAATTCCAAAGCAGTCTGTAAGAGCAAATGTGATAGTTTCATTTAAAAAAATGATTTTCTTTTCTCAGCTTGCACTCTATGTTCAGCCTTGGACAAACCACACAGTCCAGGGCTCCTGGCACCCCAGAGAAAGCTCCCCAGCTTCATATCAAGACTCAGTAATAGCCAAAGGGTCCCAAAACCAAAATATTTATTTCGTCTTATTTTCATGGAAACTAAACCCAAGGCAACTCCCATTGAAATAAAGCATGCTCTAGGGAGATCAATGAAGACAACCCTGAGGCTTCATCCTTTTCTGCACCATGCACAGCCTAGAAGAGACTTCAGGGTCCTGTTCCAGAGCTGGATGCTCTGGTATTACTGCCTGTCAATATTGTAGCATTGCCTCTGTTTATGTCAGAGAATTAAAAAAGGCCATGTAGAAGAACTGATTTAGGATGAGAACTAAATAATTTGGCTTCAAAGGCATGAAGCCAAGATGTTCTTCCCTCATCGCCAAACAGCAAAAGTTCTTTCAGCTTCTGAAATAGTGCAGGGCTGCTGATCTGCAGATTATACTGCAAGGCCCAGCTTTTTGTGTGTGGTGACTGGAAAAGGTGAGGAACCACTTGGTTACACGCAACAGAGCTTTGTCTGTAGTGGTGGGGTTAGGTTAGACTGGCACTTTGCAGAGGAGGGAGGATGATGCCTGGGGCAAGGAGCTGCAATTCACTTCTGCTTTTCTGAATTACTGTTAGTAGCACTGAGATTGGACCCAGGAGCCTGACTGTTGGTCAGGACTTCACCATGCTTAGCAGTGTGCAAACACAAAATAAAATCCCATTCTCTGAAGAGTCGTTTTCATGCTTTTAAATGAAGTCACTAAAGTCATAGCTGAATTCCTTTGAATCTCATTTATAAATCAAAATAATTATTTTAGCAAGTGATGACAGGGAATAAGTGGCACAGTGTCTCGTCTTTTTCACTGCAAGATGAACCACCTTCCCTGGATTACAGGATGATTTCTCTGCTACTCCATCCCACACTCGCTCTCCCTTCTCGCTCTAAAGATGCACTGCTCCTCTTCCCTCCTCCTGCATCCAGCACTGGGAACACCAGCTGAGTACTGGACCAAAGAACTCATGAAGGCAAGGATTATGTTATCTACAGAGCAGTGAAGAGTCTCCTCACTGTCTATACACCAGTTAAAAAAAAAATCTCATTTGCTGCAGCTCACAGTTTCAGCCTTTACAGATATGGCCTAAGTATCTGCTTGCACACACTTCACGGCAAGGCATCCCACCAGCCAAATACATTATCCTTGCATTTAAAACCACCCACGAAGGAGGCAACTATTGAATCATTTTGGGGGCTGGCACAGGAGATCTGCATCTTGCTGGTTTCATTACCCTGAATAATAGCACAACAGATTTGTAAGTCACATTTAAATCGATTTTAAATGAATCCAAACCCTCGATGTAAACATAACCAAAATGTCAGATGAGAGTCTGTGTTTTAACCCATTTTTAGATCTCCTGTGTTTCTGGGATAGCGAGGACTGAAAGCACAGATCTCGGATGAAGGTGGGCTTCAGCACCTGAGCCACCAGCAGGGTCTGAATTAGAGAGATGGTCCAGCCCTGGGAAAGAGAGAGGAGCCAAAATCCTGGCTACAAACATCCAGGCATGGAGGACAGACCATCCCTGGCATTTAAACACAGGCTGTATTTTAGGAGTCCTCAGCACAATTTACGTATACCACCAACTGACCCACAGATCTACAGAAGCAGTGCCGATGTAGGGACTGTGCTCTGGCTGATGCTGGAGTAGTGTACTTGGTGGTGTCTGTTTTCACAGCTATAACATTACATAACACTGTTCTTGTTCCTGCCTTTTATATACCCAGGGACATAAAATGCAACGTATTCCTCTCTGTCACTGGTAGAGAAACAAGGTTCAGATTAATCTCAATGTCCAAGAAACAATGACACTGGCTGCAACAGCTCCACAAAGGGGCTGTGGAAAGGAAAGAGTGCCACCAGTGCAGACACACTTGGCATAAAAGATAGACCTTTCCACAACTCATCAACAGGGTGGAATAGAAGCAGGTTCCCCACAGCACACAGGTTGGCTCAGGGTTAAAAATGTTTTTCCAAGGAGATTAGAGCCAAATTTGACCAACATTGCTAATATCAAGTATTGAGCTACAGTTGTTTCTCAACTTTCTGAATGTTCTACACACACAAAATTAAAAAAAAAACCCCACAGTAAATAAATGTTTTCTTAAAGAGGTCTCTTTCAACAGTCCTCTATGACATCAATACCAGCTGATAGAAACAACGAGGAAAGTCTAAACTTCAGGCTCTTCCCAAACAATCTTTCTGAAACATTTATGATTTTTTAGACAAGCAATTATTTTCCCTCCTTCCAAGATTAAACTCCTATGTGAAAAGGCAGAGAAAACAGGTACAAGGCATGAGCTGGAAACAGCACTTTTCCAGGTGCAGTGAAAACCTCATATTCCTAAGAAGTCTAAGTTTCCACATCTCTAACTTTTGACCGATCCCACCCCTCCACCCTGACTGAGCACTGCAGCCCAGCAGCAGCCATCAACAGATAGTACCTGAGGAGTTCCTGCCCTGCTGCCTGCATCCAGAAAGCAGGCATGGGAGGGGGATTTCCTCAAAACACATTTAGAAGCCTTAGTGCTACAGATGACAACACTTGGAAGACACATTCTCCCTATCACTCTGGAGCTACCCATTTCCAGTAAAGCACTGGGCCATCTCTCCACAGATGCTTGCTTGTGCTGCTGGCTATTGCCTGCACCACAGAATAATACAGCTTAACCACAACAAAAAAAAAAGAGAGAGAAAAATCAGGTTTCAGCTGGCTCTGTGCTGGTCTGGGAGCAAAGGAGTTACACTAATGAACTCAGTGGGCCATGCTATGCAAACACAGGCATCCCTCTTCCTGTCTCCCCTCTCTCAGGGGAAGCCAGTTGCAATTCTTTATAATAACTAGATGCAGGATATTTCTCCAACTTGTGGGGTTCCCCTTTGTGCAAGACAAAAGAGAAGCAAACAAGATTTAAGGAGATGATCTCTGCAGCTCAGGGGAATCATTCCAAAGATTAAATCAGTGCTCTGCCATCAGCGAGCTTAGCACATTTCAGCTGGTGCAGTCATTTAGCTCCATGGCTGCCACAGCCTGAGTGCTCAGATGACAGGCACTTCCCAAACAGCCTCCGCCCGGCTGGGCTTTCTGAGCAACGTAGCCCTTCAGAGAGCACCCTGTGTTGCTCCCAACACTGTCTGCAGCATGAGCAAATGCCAGGACGTTCCCTCTCATACTTGCAGGCAATTCTGCACAAGACACAGCAGATCAGAGACTCAGGGAGGAGCAAGGGTAACCCAGGGCCAGGCTTGCAATAGGGCACAGATTAAATGCAAGTGCCAGAGGCTTTGCAGGACCAGCAGTCTGGGTGCCTACGTAGGAAAAGACTGGGAGACATCCTGCCTGCTGCTACAAACTGCAGGTAGACGCTGGAGTCTGCCCACTTACACCAGGGCCAAGAAAAACCAACCCAGAAAAATGCAAGCAGTTAATCAGCTTGGGCAGATATTGCAGGTGTTGTGAAGTGCAGCTGCAAGGAGAAGCCACCACAGTTTACCAGTGCTAATTCACCATCACAGGACTAACAATCACCAGTTTTAAACATTATTATGCCATGAAAGCAGAGTTCAGATCTCTTCCTTTTAGTTAGATTTGGGACCACATGTCTTCATACTTTTAGCAACAAGATCTGTGGTGTTTAGAGGTTTTACATTTTTTTTTCTTTTGCTTTTAAATCCCTGAGTAGCTGAAGGTGCATGCAAAACCTCATGTAGGCTGTCCTCTCACTGATGCGCTCTCAGGCTTGGATGTTTAGGCAAGAATTTTCTACCAAGTTTGGGAAGTTAGTTAGTTCTGTCGAGTTTTGGGTGGTTTTTTTTCTTAATCTGAAAAATGATTGCAGTGGTCACGGTAATTTTTCATGCATATTTCTACACACACACAAACAAGCCTTTATATAAGGTGCTGTACTTCTTTACACCTCATTTCCTTTACTTCACAAGAAGAAAGGTGCTTTGCAATAAAGTTTTCCCCTTATCCTGTCCAAAGAAGTGTTTTTAAATAAGTACGAACTCATTTATTTCTTTTAATGGTGGCCACTTATTTCTTCAAGACAGGGACATCCACAGAAATTGCACATTCAACAAGATTGTAAATACATTTAGGTAGAGAAGCAAGGTAGCTCTCCCTGGAAAATAATAATACTATTATAATAATAAAATATATGTCCAAGCAAGAGCAACAGACTGCCAACTGACTTGGAGCATCACTGGTTGTAAAATACAAAAGAGAAGCATCAAAGAAAGGACAGGAATAAAACAGTGTACTGGCCCAGGAGCTGAAGATTATTGCTCCATCTCTCTGCATTAATGTAGGCTCGTTACAACCTTGGGGAAGTCACCCATGTTGGTGGCACCTGTATCTGTTGTTGGGGTCAACAAAAACAAGAAAGGCTGCAATATATCCTTCATCTGGAGGATTTAAAACACAAATATTTGCATGGGAGGGCTTAAATAGTCTTGATCTTGCCTCTGGGGCAGAAAAATGGATGAGATTGAGCTGGGGGGGATTCCCATGAAGTATCTCCTGTTGCTTTGTAGCTGAGACCTGTTAGCAGCTCTGCCTTGACTTCAGATCAGCAGATGAAAGTATTAATCTTTGTGAAGATCACAACACACAATTTTGGGAAGTAAAAGCAATTACAAAATGGGTAATTATATAAACCACCTAACTAAGCCAAAAGACCACTTGCTTAGATGAACAATAAAATAATCTTTGGACCAAATCAAATCTAAACCATCCCTCATACAAATGCACTACTAAATGTGTATATTTAAGAGGAGAAGAATTTCCCTCAGATGCTCATCCTGTTCCTGTGCCAGCCTCGAGCCTGTGGCTCTGCGCACCAGGAGGCAGGACGAGATGGGCCACTGGCCTAAACTGGCCTGGCAGCTTGCAGTTCCTTCTCGTCCTGGCACCTGCTGCAGCATTTAGCCCAGCGTGTGTGCAGACAGACTGCCAAGCAGCTTTCCATAGCATTGCACAAGTTGGAGAGGGGCAAAACCTACGAGACTTTTCTAGACTTTTAGCTGCCAGTGCAGGGACAGGCACATCTCTGTGCACAAGGGCTTTCGCATCCATGAGAGGCATTATGCTCTGTGTCACAACTGGGAGCACCAAGAGAGTCACTTCTCCTCAACCCAGCTGCAGCACTGACAAGGAGCCCCAAACCTGGCATGTGATCTTCAAGGCAATTAACTTCATCTTTACTGGGCTGTGCAGCCCCTCAATCACTCATGCAAGCAGCTAAACTGAGCAGGAGCTTAGTATCAGCACAGAAAAAAAAATATTGCTGTCTGGAAACAACCACTTGGACTGATTTTATTATGTAGATAAAGCAGAGATCTGTTTGGTAATAAGTCTGTTAAAACATTCTGAAGAACAACTGTGTCACTCTTCAGAGGTCATTTGTCCTGCTCAATTTAGCACTGGTCTGGGACTGAGGAGACTCTGGTCATACCCCCAGCTGCTACTGGGGTCTTGGACAACCTTGGCTAGGTAAGGTCACATTCTCTACAGCTTCCCTCCCCTGCCTCCTTCTGCCTCCTCCATTCAGACTGCAAGAGTCTGTAGGGAAGCATTTCTATGCTTCATTAGGTGTTTATTCAGAGCTTAAATGAAACCTGTTGCCCTGAAGATAACAATAACTTCTGACATACCCTGAACTGAACCAGCCCAAGCAATATTGGGTTAAAAATTTCTGAATGTTTTATTCTAATCTTATACCTGGTTCTTCCCAAGACACTTCTCATGTCAATTGAATTACTCCTGATTTACACCAGGGAAAACATATTGAAATGCTGCTATGCACAATTCCCATCAACATGTGGAAGACAGCTTTCTCTCAGCAAAATCAGGTTAAGACATGGGCATGGCTATCCAGAAAGCCTTTCACTTCAATAGAAGCTGAGGACAGTGGGCTCAGGGCCAACCATGCATTTTTCAGATTAGGTGTTCACTGCCTGCTTCCCCCCACTTCTCACTAGAAAGATTTTATTTCAGATCAATACTTACAATACATTTACCACCACAGTCAGTTCCTATTTCAAACATGAAAATAATAAGTAAAAAGACCTCATACACCTTTCCTGCTGAAGTTTAATACTGCCTGGAAGAAATGCAAGTGGATGACACCTTTCCATTACCAGATCACTGCCTGAATGCCTGCTGGACTTGCAGCACATGCTGTTTGTGGGAACAGCCTAATATTGTTTAAAAAAAAAAAATTCTTTCAGGCCTCTCAAAGATCAGGAGCTAGGTCCTCCTAAGATGAATGAACACTCACAGCATTTCTTGAGCTCCAGCTATGGAAACAATTCCTACATGCAGGAGATAAATCACCCCACTTAACTCAGTGAAAGTTTTCTTAGCACAGAAAACAGGGAAAACTACATGTATAAGAAGTGAAATAGCTGTCAAAGACTGATTAAAAACAATCTCCAATCTCTCTGATGAGTTAGTAAATAAAGTATGGTGTTACTTGGCTTCTGTCATTTCATTTTTTCTTTCTTAAAATAAACAAGCAGTGTTGCTTATTCCATCCTTTCTATCATCCCTTCTCTTCATAATGCAAATCTCACCCTGTCCTTGTGTTCAAGCACAAGCCCAGAAGCAGAAATCAGCCGTGAGCTCCTGCATCAGTAAGCACACAGCCATCAGCTCCCAGGTGCTCCTGTACAAAGTCCCTCACTTCTCTTATTTGAAGAGGGCAGGAAGGCTTTAGATAGAGATGACAAGTGTTGGAACATCTAATGTGGCTTTAGGTAAACTATTCAATACTTGACTCATTAACAATCTGTACTTTATTTCTAGCTTACATTTAACTGCCAGCTTCCAGTCTTTTGACTAAAGAGCCTAGTTAGATCTGCTGCCATCTTGAGCTCTCTTCTACACAGAAGTTTGTAAACTATGATCCACCCTTAATTTGCTCTTAAACAAAAAAAAAAAACAAAACAAAACAAAACACAGAGTTTCTTAAATTACTGTTGGAGACTCTTCAGCTTGGGATCACCCAAACAGCACATTTCCACGTGTTTTCCATCTTCTCAGTATCCTTTGGAAACATGGACACCAGAGCCAGAAACAACAGCCTTACAGCGCCCTGCGGAGACCATTTTGCTCAACATTCCCAAGACCACACATCCACAACCTCACACCAGAAGAGTAATCTTACTCAATACCTAATCATAACTTTAACAGATTTTTTTCAGTGTCACCATTTTCGAAGGCAGTCTCCCACTTAGCAAACATGACCTACACACCTTTTTTCCCCAGATATTTGGCCTTTCTTTTGGCATCTCTGGCATGCTATTTAGATGACCACACTTTGCCAAGAGGACAAATCTCTCTCTGTGTCTAATCTGTCAGGCCATTTTACCCCATTCTTTTAGAACTCTAAGACAGTTTTGCTGGTGACACTTCCCTTATTTTATTCCTCAGCCCTCTATGCTTCACTGAGGGTTTCTTTACATACAAAACTTAACCCCGCAGCAAACAGTCCTGTCGCCCACCACTGATCCACAGTTGAGCAGGACTAGAGCACTCAGGAGGATGAAGCAGGGCGGCACCGATTAACTGGCCATAGCTATTTTATTCCAGGGATTTGGGGCTTCTTTAACAACAGTTTCATCCATTCACGATGTGCAATAAGGGAAGTCAAAGTCCTTTATTCTTTTGCTTCCCTGGAAGACGAAGTTTTGCTTAGTTTTCACCCTGGGGAATAATAAATAATCAGGAGGCAATGTGTTCCTTTGACATGTAGAATCATAGAATCATTTAAGTTGGAAAAGATCTTTAAGATCATCGAGTCCAACCGTTAACCTAGCACTGCCAATCCCACCACTAAACCATGTCCCTAAACACCACATCTACACATCTTTTAAATACCTCCAGGGATGGTGACAACCACTTCCCTGGGCAGCCTGTTCYAGTGCTTGAAAACCCTTTTGGTGAAGAAATTTTTCATAATTATCCAATCTAAACCTCCCCTGGTGCAACTTGAGGCCATTTTCTCTCGTCCTATCACTTGTTACTTGGGGGAAGAGACCAACACTCACCTCACTACAACCTCCTTTCMGGTAGTTTTAGAGAACAATAAGGTCTCTCCTGAGCCTCCTTTTCTGCAGGCTAAACAACCCCAGTTCCCTCAGCAGTTCCTCATAAGACTTGTTCTCTAGACCCTTCACCACTTCATTGCCCTTCTTTGGACATGCTCCAGCACCTCAATGTCTTTTTTGTAGTGAGGGGCCCAAAACTGAACACAGTATTTGAGGTGTAGCCTCACCAGTGCTGAGTACAGGGGGACAATCAGTTCCCTAGTCCTGCTGGCCACACTATTTCCAACACAAGCCAGGATGCTGTTGGCCTTCTTGGCCACCTGGGCACACTGCTGGCTCATATTCAGCCAGCTGTAGACCAACACCTCCAGGTCCTTTTCTGCTGGGCAGCTTTCCAGTCACTTTTTTCCAAGCCTGTAGTGTTGCATGGGGTTGTTGTGACCCAAGTGCAATGACAAGGCACTTACAGCCTTGTTRAACTACATACAGTTGGCCTTGGCCCACCGATCCAGCCTGTCCAGATCCCTCTGTAGAGCCTTCCCACTCTCAAGCAAGTCAACACTCCCACCCAGCTTGGTGTCATCTGCAAACTTACTGAGGGTAGGTCCAGATCACTGATAAAGATATTAAACAGAGCTGGCCCCAGTACTGAGCCCTGGGGAACACCGCTTGTGACTGGCCACCAACTGGATTTAACTCCATTCACCACAACTCTTTGGGCCTGGCCATTCAGCCAGTTTTTTTACCCAGCAAAGAGTACACCCATCCAAGCCAAGAGCAGCCAATTTCTCCAAAAGAATGCTGTGGGAAACAGTGTCAAAGGCTTTACTAAAGTCTAGGTAGACAACATCCACAGCCTTTCCCTCGTCCACTAAGTGGGTCACCTTGTCATGGAAGGAGATCAGAAGATCCCTTGGTTTGCATGCAGATTAGGTATCGGCAGGAACAGCAGGCTTCCCCAGAACATATGTGCAAATATTCAAGAATAGCAAACCACAAGGATAAATATAGTTGGACCAAACAGCTTTGCGGAATAGAAGTGAATGTTTGCAAATGCTGCTTTGCAGTATTTGACCTGCACTAATGAGCCCTCTGTATTCAATAACCTGGTCTTTCACACAAAGAAATCTTTCTGATGAAGGGCATGCACCTCTAGCTTCCCTGTGGGGCTTAAAAAGGGGTTCTGAATGAGCATCTCTGAGACAATACCAAGGGGCTTTTTTAATACATATTTTTTATATATATATAGCATATAATTCCCCAAAGCAACCAGCTTAAACATGTATACTTGATGAGAACTCGTATTTACTAATTATTGCCATTCATCAAATGAATCCACTGAGCCTTAATGCTGCGTTAGCATTAGAATCTGACATTGAGCTATATGGTTTTTAACTTTCATAATTTGAACCTGGTCTGACTAATATATATTAATGATGTGTCCCTAGGGTGATCCACTGGAATCAGTGTCAGTTGAAGAATGCTAGTAGTTTTGAGGGAGACACTTCCATATTTTCCGAGAGCAAGCAAGAAAATTGAATATTAAGATTCTGCAAAAAATCCCTACAGCCAGCACTAGAAATTTACCTTCAGGCAAAGAATAATAATATTTATCTGGAGGAGCAGTGGCTCAGAACAGATGCTGCTAAGATGAATGATTAATGCACATTAATTGTGGTAAGGAGTTTTCCGTTTCAAGTGTTTTTGAATGAAAAAAATAGGAGATTTGATAAGAAAAAAGTCTACTCTCTTCATTCAAGTGCCTTTTAAATCTTTTTTTTGCCTTCTGAAAAACAAAAGAATTTGCATCTAAGTGACATTTTTAGTAAAACACATGGTTCACTGAGCTAGAGTCAATTTCTGACTTTTCAATTGCCAATTTATCCCCACAAAAAGAAAAAAAAAAAAAAAGAAAAAAGGCAAGGAAAGGAAAATGGGAAGGATACAGCCTGGGAAGAAAACAGCTTCCAGCCGGCTCTAGCATACTAATAAATAGACAAAGCAACCCAGAAAGACTTTCCTCTTTGGTAATATTGGTTTGAGCAACATCAACAACAGTTGCCAAGGAATGAAAGCAACATCTGGTACAGGAAGTTTGGAACCGGTTTTCATTCATCTTCAGCTTTCAGAAATAAAAGACTAGTGCTGGTCAGAAAAGTGTTTTAGTTTGCATTTTCTTTTATCTGCATGTAGATTTGCAGTGGGGGAAAGGGACCTTTTTAGTACAGAAAATAAGATCTGAATACCAAAAATGAGCCATTCTCCTCATACAGATTCACACAGCATACAAACACAAGCTTGAGTCCCGGCGTGCCCTGCCAGCTGTTGTACAGCCATTACCAACACACATCGCTGAGTACCACTGCCTACCTGGAGGAACAATCTGGGACTCCTGCRTTGCTGGTTTGTGTGCAAGGCACATCGTTTCCAGAATTGTGTCAGGCACCACAAGTAACATTACACATACGCTGCTAACCATCCAGCTCTCCCTGGAAGAGACCATTCAACCTGGACACCAAAAAAGAAAAAAGCGGCCTTTTCTGCCTTTCAAGAATCCTCTCTAGACTAAGACATGAGAAAACTACCACATTTATCCATGAGAGCACTGAAATTTTTATCTCAACATCTCCTTTTCTTTGATTTTACTTCAACAAAAGATTCTTTTCTATTAAGTGCTTCATCAGACAGTCACACAAAATGCCGCATAAAAACAGCCTAAATGTATCCCAGAGCTCTTTCAATTTGTCAGCCTCCGTTTTTGTTCTAGCTGTTGTTTCTTAACACCCTGCTGAGATGCAGCTTGCTCATTTGAGCAGGGAATTCCTCAATTTCACCTGGCTCTGCGTATTTGTGTGGCTGACACTGTTTCTTCCCTTGGGACAAGCAAATGCTTCCTGACAGAGAATAAAATAGAACAAGAAGTTTTTTGGGAAGCTAGCTAGTGACATCCTTCTCCCTCTGCAAACTGAGCACAAGGTCAGAGAAGACATTTCTGTTTTAATTTAGGCATCAGCCCCTTCACTGTGAAGGCATTGGGAGATTTTTGAGAGATGACTGATGCCCAAATCCACCCCTGGAATCTGAAGACAAGGTCCTACCATTATAACCAGTTCAATGGAGAGTGGGGAACGTTGGTGCAAATGTGAGGTTACCAGCTCCACTCAAAAAACATAAGGAGACTTAAGCATGTTGGCACRCTTTGCTTCCACAGACCAAACTTTGGTGAGGAGGAAGGCTGACTCTGTTGTCAGAGGAACCCAGATTTGTTTCATGCCCAACACATTGCCCATCATTTCCTTTGTAAAGAGAATACTGCCTTAAGGCTTTTACACTGACTCTGTCTGTAAGCTTTTCCTATCCATTCATTCACAAGGCAACAGATGAGAATCAAACTGCTCACATAGAGAGCAATGAAGCCTCAGACAAAGGAAGAGTCACAATTACAAGTATCAGTTTCCATGAAAGATGCCAGGTATCAGCATCAATGAGAACATCTCAACAGCCTTGACAGGACTGCAGGAAGACAGTGTCCCCATTCTCAATGCTAAATTTAATCAAGATACAATGTACCATGCAAAGACCAGCCAAAGATTATATACAGCTGAATCTGCCAAGTTACCTGGTATGAATTGTGAAAAATTAAATGAAGAAAACTTGAATTTACTTTGATATCAGTAGCAAGTGTTCCCTGTATAAGGTACAGAAGTTGAAATTGCCCCAGTTTTCATATATTTTGTTTCCATAGAGACTCTTCATAGCTGTGCACAAACCACAACGCTACTTCCTCAGCACAGCCTGTGAAGCAAACTGTTGATCAACATAAAGGAAGATAGGGCCCTGTTTAATTAGCATAAGTCAGGAGAGCTCCCACTGATAATTGARCTAGATGGTCCCCAGGCCTGAATTTTGTATCTAGGGCAAAAAAAAAAAAAATTCAAGCACAGAGCACACAGCATCAGGAGTTACCAGCACCTGAGTAACCCCTCCAAAACACTGCAGGGAAAAAGTGTACCAGAAGGAGCAGAGAGGTGGTTTGAGGCTGGGAAAGGGAGGCAATGCCTACATAGAAGGTGAAGAAGCAGCAGCTGCCAGGTCAAAATGAAAGGGGACGGTTTGAAGCAGAAGGATAAGGTTAATACAAAGCTTAGCTTCAGTATGCRCTATTTCCAGCTTGCCTAAATTTATCTCCTACTATTCAGTATTTCTCCATAATTATATGGCTAGATATAAGGTCTGCTGAAAACAGAAGAGCCTGAAATCAGGGATCTAAACATCTACTAACTCAGAGCAGGGAATGGCATATTACTCAATTAACTGCACCAAGAAATCTTCTTCCAGGGTGAAAACAAGTGGGCACAGCTGAAAAAAATTAATCAGGTTGGGAGGTGAACCCAATTTCACATTTGTGTCAAGGAACATATTTGAGCAAACAATCTTTTCTGTCATTGTTTTCCTTAATTGTTTCCTTCCAATAACAGCAATGAAGTAATAAAGGGGACTAAGTATATTATGTACAACAAGCAGCATTCCTTATGGAGCAGCAGCAGCTCTGGGAAGATAATGTCATCAATCAGAGAGGAAACAAACACACTTTGTCCAAAGTGTCAGTGCTGGACCTTGCTTGATTTTTCAAATGAATATTTTCAAATTAAATCTTCAAATAATGCAAGCAGAATATTTATTGCAAGCATTACTCAAAGTCTATTGTTTCTTGAAAACAGATTTAATTAAATAGTGAGCACCAATAAACAGATCAAGTAAAATATTTTTATTAGAAAGACAGAACCAGAAACGAGTAAGCCTAAAAGACTTAGGGAACACCCCTTATACTCCACTTTAATAATCAACTCTTACTTTCAAAGCATTCTTGCTTTCTTCAGAAAGACATGATCATTCTTTGGACCCTACAGGAGCATACCATAAACCTGTCACAGGACTTAACACAGACGACCCATCTAGGGACCATTTTCTGGTTCTACTGAGGCCAGGGCCAATTCACTTATGAGTTAGACCATACCCACAGGGGAACGTCTTGAGGGGTTATACCAATATGGTTGTATGTTGGTTACCTCTGTCTATCCTTAGGACTGCACTCCTGGTATGTCGTAAGAGGTTAATTTAAACTTCCCACTCTGTGTCTTAGCTASTATATTGGTTTAAAGTCACAGCTTTACCAGCCCTAAATGGTATCACTGGGAAAGAAGAAAGGAAAACATGAGTAAGGAGAAGAGCCAGTAACTCCCCTTTATACACCACAGCTGAGCTAGTGCTAGAGGTGCATTAAACATGGAAGATTAAACCATAAAAAAAAATTCCCTTTAGTAGAACATACATGAATAATTTGTGATATCCTTAAAGTCTTCGGACCCTGAGTTAAGCCTGGACATCTAAAGCTCTCTGAGCAAGAGGAATCAATACTCAATTTCACAATGATTTCAGTGTCCCCAGGCTCTCCTGTTCCAAAGCACCCCAGGGCATTGCACCTCACCCAAGCACATCAATAATCCCATATGCACAAATGTATAGATTTCAAGCCTCAGTTGCAACGGCATGTCACTGCCAGACCCCAGGCATGCCTGAACCCTGGAGTTACAAGAGTCACCCTGCGTGTGTTGGTCCTGCAGGGATGGCACACAGCAGGACCAGCCTGTACCACTTTTCCACCCACCCTTGCACACCTGTGGGCACACCAGAGTGTTAAAGGTGGAGCCACTGGGTGCATTTAAAATGGGTGCCAGCTGACTTGCACCAGGTAAGAGATACACAGTGATTCTGTTGTTACCAACTTGCCTTCATGAAAAGGGACATAGAGAATAGATCCAATTCACAAGGCTAGGCGAAAGCAGATAAGTATTTTCATGCACTTCCCTCAAGCAAGAGATCTTCAATGCAGAGCAGCCAGCCATTCAGTGAAGTCTTTCTGACCTTCTGCATATGGGACTATTCAATTTCACTTCTCATTTTTAAAGAAAACCTCCTTAACAGAAAAGATTGCTAAGTCCAGAAAATTTTTTAACTGCATTTCACCCCAGAGAAAATAAGGCAGTTGATGTGATGTTGATTTATTTATGCTCAGAGCACACAGGTTAGGTCCTGAAGAGATTAGAAAAACATTATCTCAGAAATACACTTTGCTTTGGATGAGTCTTACCTTGATGTCTTTTTTTTAAAAGGTGTGAATAAAAATATTATTCTTAATAAAAGCTTTATTATTCAAATTAAAGGGTTTTAATCTATATATGGTTGGATACCAAGGAGAAAAGAATATTGTAAACACAGCCTGACCATGCAAGCACATGGGAAGGGTAACTGGTGGTGGAAGGGGTGCAAAGAAATTACCACACCTAAAATGGCTGTTAAAAAAAAAAGAACATCTTAGTATTCTAATGTCATAGGCCATCCACCCCTCCTGAAAGCAGTGGCAGAAAAAGATGCAGATCTTGTAACAACAACTTTCAATAGTTCCTGAGTTTGCAGACATAGCTTTATAGGTATAGAAGAGTGTCTATATTTAAGAAACAAAGAGGAAAAACAAGCTAATCTATGCAGTAAGGAACTATTAGTCTGACTTCAATAGCCTTCAAGCCTTTAGAACAGGTTTTGAAGCAAAGTATATTGTGAGTGAATGGAGACCAGACTGAAACACAATCTGTGTTAACTACAGGGAGTTAGAATGACTGACCCAACATCCTTCGCTGTCAGGAGAGGCAAAGGAGATCTGGGCACTATAACCTTTACTAAAGCAGTAGGTTGCATTTGCAATGATTACTTCCCAACCTAACCTCACAATTACTTCCTAACACTGAGAACATGGCACATGTAATCAATGGCATTTGCAAATGACACCAGCTTTGTTGGTTTTAACAGGACAGCAGAGGACTGGAGTATCATGCAGGTATGGATGCCATTGACTACTCAATTAACAGAAGTGGTATTTAAATTTAAAATCAGCACAGAAGTAGATTCATTTTGGGATAAAACCTGGATTTCCATTATAAGCTACATGCTTGTAGTTGGAAATGTTTGAGGAGGAAGAGATGTGGATCCTATGACAACTGAATCACCATAATGAAGCCACAAAAAAAAAGATCACTAATCTCAGAATGCTTCAGAGGAGATCCAGCCCCTGGAAGTGCGGTAGTGCTAGATACCATGTACAAAACACCCGTGAAATATTTATCCAAGAAGATGTATGTATGTAGTTCAAGCACAATTTAGAAACAATGAACTCATTTCTAGAAGAGAGTAGACTCTTAGCATGGTTTGAGTAATGGAAAGACTGCTTTATGAAAACTAAACGAGCTGGGTTGATTTAGCCTGTCAAAATGAAGGCTAAGAGGGGATGCAATCCCTTTGCTTTAGGTTTAAACAGTAAGAAGAGAAGAACTACTATTGGATCTAAAAGACAATACTGTATGAAACAGCTGCTGAGCACACTTGGGCTGGCAGTCAGAAGGCAGGTTTTAGCTCTCAGAGGAATGGGGCTCAGGAGTAACTAGTTCCTAATAGGACAACCGAGGAAGGAAAATTCAGCCTGCCTGGCAATGCAGCCTGCTCACTTGGCAGAAGGGCTTGTATTGCTTGTCCATGCTGGTGGGCCTGCTCACAGGCCTCGGTTCCCAAAACCTCTTTAAAAGAAAATATTTGGAGAGTGCACTAAGCTTTAAGAGGACTACAAGATAGTTACTGAATTCCCCAGATAGCAATCTGTCCTGCAGCCAGTGTGGGCAGTCTTAGAAGGATTTTCTTTTTTTCTTTTTTTTTTTTTTTTGCAGCTTGCCTGAACATCCCATAAAAAGAAGGAATTACTACAGTCAAAGAGAGAAATCGATTATGCAGATAGTACTGTCAAATGCAGGAGGAAAACAAACCAGAAAAAATAGAGCAGAATAAATTGTTTCTGCAATCTCAGTGAGTTACATTTAAAAAAAAATACATCCCAGGAGATAAAAGTGAGAGAAGGGCAAGGTGCTTTTTAAAAAGTTTTCACTGTCCTTTCACATCAAAGGACACACTTGTATGATTGTATTTTTTTTTTCCCCTGCACAAACACAAATATCCTGGGAAACCATAGGCAAATTACCCAAACAAAAAGAAAGCTGGAAAGACTGTTTAGATGAAGAACCAATCAATAAAACTGCTCAGAAGAAATACTTATCTGCATCCTGTTTGAGATTGACATGGGAGGTATTAATATTGTATGTGCTTGTCTAGTGGATAAGATAATCGAGCACCATCAAAATGCAAAGCAGCTCCTGCAACTTTTCTTTCTCCAGCAGTAAAATCTACTTTCTCAACTGAATTCCCTTTCTCCTGCAATGCCATCTAGAGGAACCCAGACAGATAAAAGGGAGGGCAGAGACAAAGGGATGAGAAGGCAATGGGTACTGGGTGAAGCCAAAGCTTCCCCCAGACCTAGCTAATGAAATGAATTACACTTTCCAATTTATGAAGCCATTAGAGGAAGAGCAAGCCTTGGCTCTGACGCCTTGCTGGTACTTGCATAACAAATCGCATTGAACAGCAGATGACTCAGCAAGAGGATTTCCCACAACACCTTTCTAAGAAAGGCRCCGTCTCTGTACTACAGGTCTCTGGTCACTGAAAAATCCTCATGAATTGCATCCCTTCTCCTATGATTTAGATCTGCAAACATATGAAAGAACAATGCTTAAACATCCCAGATTTGACAGGGGGAATTAAAGGAAAAAGAAAAACCAGGAACTAAAATTTGCAGTGAGTCACAGGCACCTCCAGGCAAACCAGCACAGTGCCAGGAATTTGGTTAGGGAAAAGATTAGACCCCGATTTTCACCCTCATCCATACAGTCTTCTTGCTGGGACCTTGGGTACTCACTTAAACTCTTTGTAATTCAGCTTCCTAAAAATTTCTTCTCAGAGGGGTTGTAAGTGGTTGTGAAAGACTAAGACTTTCTGAGGCACTCTGGAGAAAGGCACTTCTGCACACTCAGAGTTACGTTTTTTGCCATTGGCTTTAGCCTTGTTTTGTACAGCAGCAGGGACTCCAGTCACCGGCTCTTAATTCCACAAGGACTAACACAAGATCAGGCAGTGTTAAAACTTCAGCAATAAGTTTGCCACATGCAATACAGAGTACTATTGGAAATGCATCACTTTTTTACCCTGCACAGAATTTAAACCATTCCTCTTAGATCACAGCTCCCAAATACTGCTAATGTAGATGTTTCTATCCAAGGGCTCAAGCTGTCTCCTCAGAGTTCCCCTGGCCTTTAAAAATTAATCACAGTCAAACTGGAGAGAGAAAAAAAGAAAAAAAAAAAACCAACCTTCAAAGGTTTTAGGGAAAAGAACAGTTCAGAATATTTTGTTTTGATAACCACTGGCTGTAGTAAGTTTGATGAAACTAGCAATAAATAAGGCCGTGTTAACAAATCTTGATGCTTTTATTAGAAGGTCTGAGTAAAAAAAAATACATACATGTTATTCAGGTCTAGACACTGCCYGATTTAACAACTTTAAAGGACCTTTTAAGCAGCACACATTTTAAGTGAATTTGCTTTTCCAGCAAAAAGTTAAAGAGATAACTTCCTCTGGTAAAGGGAAAGGAAGAGAGCGAGAGCTCTGAATGCACTGTTCAAACGCAGAATCTTGTGACTGACAAATCTCAATTTGTATGAAATCTATGGTTCGAGGCTGGGCTTGCAGACAGTTAGCTTAAAAGCAGGAAAGTTTTACCCTATGTTCAAGGACAAGTGTTACCCAGACATCAAGAACTGAGGGAATGAACAGCCCCAGTACAGCACACCCAGAGTACAGAAGGCTSCTGGGCTCTGTGGACGGCTATCAGTTTTAGGAAGATTTGTTGTATCCATTTTTACAAGGATTTTCAGAACTTTTACAAAATAATTTATGCTAGTTAATATATTTTTACAATTTTTTTTTTAATGGAATGAGCCAGTTGCCTACAAGAAAGAAGATCTTCCTAAGGTCTTCCCTATAGCCACACCTAGGCAAGACTCCATCAGAGATACTAGGATGGATAGGGAGTTAAAACTGAGATGTAGTTATAAAAATATCATCTTTATAAACAAGACCTTAGATAGCCTGTTGGGAAGTCTTGGTCTCTGCCAAAGGTATGACAATCTAATTCCCAAGGCTCTACTTAGGAAAAACTGGTTTGTATTTCAGAAGGTAAATGGAAAGTCTGAGTCATCCTGAGTCAGCCCTACTTTTCAAGAACAGTGTCCTGATCAGTATTTTTTAGTAACAGTCATCAAAATAACAGTGCTTTGTTTCTCCTCTTCCAGGTGAAACTTGAAACAGTTCAATTTATCAGGGCTGAAGAGGACCTTCTGTACCTGCTAATTACAACCACAAACAAATACTATTTCCAAATCTTTCTTACAACAATCTCCAGAAACCTTTCCCTCTCCTAACATGGAATTTCTGCAGTTCTTACAGAAACAACTATCAGGAATTTGAAAAAAATATATGAAGTGAGAAAGACTAGCCAACACCCTCCAATTTCTAAACTCATAGAACATTTCCTGGGTCACTTCCAGTTCCCCACCAARCACACAACAGGAACCCTTCAATGCCTCTCCCTCATCCTTCAGCATTCAGCCTTTATTGACCAAGTTGCAATCAGGAGATGTCCACATACCAGCCACGTGCCAGCCCCATCAGCTTCCAGCAAGACACACCCCATTGTGGGCTGGATGCAGCGGCAGTGACKGTGGTGCCATGGCCGTGCACTGACACAGTGCACCAGACCCTGCTTAAGAGCACACATTCCCTCTTCCTGCAGGGCTAATTGTATAGTATTTCTTTTCTCATACAGGCACCTCTATCTCCTCTTATTTATTTAACTTAATGTATTAGTGGAAAAAACTCAAGGAATTCAAATAGACTTCCTAGACATCAGCTGCTTTGGTACCCCTTACTAGTTTGCAGGATGGTTGTACCCCCTGCTCTCAGCTTGGCAACATCCATGTCCCTCACCTTCCCATCAAAAAAACCTAAGTCCTTTCACCCTCTGCCTTGAAGCCAGTTTCAACCAGTGGCACAGAAACAGGCCCCAGGACATCTCTAAGTGCAGTATAAAGACCRATAAATCTTTCACGAAGCAGCTACTCTGCTGCACAGACCAGACTGCAAGCTCTCCCAGCAAAGCCACCCCTACAGGGAAGAAATCATCTCCCCAGCTTGCTACCCCCAGGAACAGCAAAGGCTAGTTTCTATAGTTACACTCAAACTCACAAATGTTTTTTTTTTTTTTTTTTTAAAAAAAGCACGAAGCAGGTAATCAATTTACAAAGAGAAATAGATGATGTCTCATCCCTAAATAGCCTGAGCTCTCCCAAGCTCAGAGAGGAAACCAGCATGTTTGCTGCCCGCACAGGAGTGACTCTGACTTACAGCTGCGCACGGGCTAGGAGATTTTAAAATCTGCTGGGACCTGATCATGTAGCTGCAGTTCATTCAAGTATGCACTACAAACTAGTGCTGACAGCACTGTGGAGCCCTAAATATTTAGTAACACTAGTGCATCGTAGTGCACCATTCTCAGAATGAGCTGAGGTACTGTTTTAATTTGTTCTGTCACAAAACAAGGAAAGTGAAAAATCAGAAATGACTCTAATGAGAACACACCAGAGCCACTGCTTAAAGTGGATAAAACTGGATCTGATTTTTATCCTTTGTAGAGTGGTTCTCAGTCAGAGAATTTCAGATTTTAGACTATACATGCCATGGTTTTAAAATCTGTTCTAGAAACTTTTCTATACATATAGGAGAGTTTCAGCAAAATATAACAGTTGGGTCAATGAAAGAGTGGCAACCACTGCAAAGCAGTGATTATCTCCTAAGGATTGCAGAGAGGTTAATTTGCCAAAGAGCCTATCAGAGGTAACTCCAGCTGCTAAGCCAGGAAAGGGTGGGCTCTGTGAGCACTGAGGCTTTGAGGTGGATTCAAAAGAAAAGATTCTCCAGAAAGAGAAAGCAAAGGCTCAGCTGCAAGGGCTGGGAGCAGGTTTGCAGCTGGTTCTCAGCCAGATGGGCACTGGCACCGGGGGCGAGAAGCACGGCCACACTGGCAGGCACCCACCTCCTCCTGGGTGGAAAAAGATTGGAGAGATGCCTTGACTCTGGCACACTGTACTTTTTTTTGGCAATCCTTTATCTACTAGCAAAAGAGAAGGTTGTATTCCTTCACTGGGAGCAAGAGGAACAGCAAAGAGAAGTGAGATAAATCATACCCAACACTACTGTTAATACATTCCTCTAAAAAGATGGCTAGACCAAAAGATGTCCATGTACTAACCTTGACTGAGAGGTTATCTGTGCCCAATATACAAAAAAAAATTCAAGAACAGATCATCCTTAAAAAAAAAAATATTACTTTTGTTAGGCTGCCAACATCAGAGCATGCTTTGGCTTTTGGCTAAGCCAGGACAGAGGCAAGAAGGCAGTTTAAGTAATTCAGAGCACAACTTCCTTTTGGAAAGTTACTTTAGAAATCAAAGGTCACAGTATTGTCCTAAGAAAAAGGTTTCTTGTAACTTGTGCTCTGTTTTTATTCCATAAGCCTTTAGGCATGAGATTTCTCTGGTGGCTTAGGCTATGCTCAGTACACCTCCAAACTTTCTAAGCAATTCCCAAGGTAAGTTGGGGGGAAAAATTAACTTTGAGGGATGTTGGCACCCAGCTTCCAATAACTGCTGGAAAAAAGGTGCTTTGCAGGGCACAAGCCTCTCCGCAAATCTTTGCCTAGGTAATCCTTGATGGCAAAAAGTATTGAATGAGACTTTGCAAAGTGACTATAAAAGAGGACAGGGTATCACAAGTCACGGGTTTAGGGATTTCTTGCCTGGTATTAGTGCGCTATTGTAAGGTCCCCTGGGGAAATCTCAGCATGTTTTGCAAGCATTTCTATTTCATCTTGAAAATGCTTTCTATTCCCCACACCATGTTAGGTTAAAAAAAAAAATAGGGAGAGAGAGACACTTGCATTTTAGCACTGAAGAAAATGGAGCCAAATGAGAAGAGCTACTTATTTAAGAGCTAAAAAAATTCTAGGCAGTTTTCTCTTGAAGGGTGCTGGCACAGCAACACTGTCCTGGGTGGATATCAATGTAAATCTTCCTCAGGGCTACTCTTTATATCAGCCCATATCCTAGTACCAAGGAATAACAGCTGATGTAGCTGTACTATTAAATTACTGGGGTTCACAGTGATGTGACTGTGTGGTAGCAGTGGCAAAGGAAGTTCTGGTTTGGTCACCTCAGTGCACAGGGCTTTGTGCCTATGCTTAGGGAATGGGAGTCAGCACAAGTATACCAATTCCTGGTCACAAGCTACTTCAGAGGAGCCATAGGGCACACAGGTAAGGTAGGATGCTGAGGAATTTCTTAGATCATTTGTTGGTGTATATAAATGAAAAAAAAAAAAAAAAACCACCAAACCCCAAAAACCACAAGCACTGAAGAATGAGGTTCAGTGCAATGCCAGCTTCTCCAGCCCAATATCAACCCTGGAGCAACAGCCCAGATCCAACACTCATGATTTTTGTTATTTTTTAAGAATATAATAAAAACATAAAAAACAAGACAGGGTGTTTGTATTCCATGGGTGCAAAATTCAAATGCAAGTAGCTAGAAAAATGTCACAGACTGTAATGCCTTTGCAAACAGCCCTTAAGGCTGATTTATCACACATTGCTGGTCTAAAAGCAAGCTCTATTCAGAAGAGCTATTCCTTAGGGATTGTAATAAAATTTTTTAGCCATCTCTGATTCAGTGCACTTTTAATCCCATAGGAATGGCTGTCATTTCGGGAACTCATAACGGGTGAGAGGAGAGCCTATGCCCCATCCTTACAGGGGAGAAGAAAAACCCCACCAAAACCCAGGACTGTAATTCACTCAAGATGGTTTATACTTTAACATTCTACTTCACTGCACTTCATTATTATTGAGAAGAAGGTTTTGAACATTTCCCCCATACACCTGCTTCCAATAATGATTGTTCTGGACACAAAATACATTTTCTTGTGGTCGTAACATAGCAAACTGTTTCACCTCCAGTCCTTCAAAGCTCCCAAGCCATCCTGGGCATTCAGTTGTAAGGAAGGTCAGCATGTCCTTGAGCACAAAGAGTAGACAACATGCAAATAAATAAAGCAGATGCAATATAGCTCCTATTGCAGGTAAAAGGTAGCAGCTGGTCATGTACACAGGGGATTCTCTTTCATTTTGGGGCTGCCCGAAACATCTCAAGACATAATTGATGCTTCTCCATTAGTATTTTAGTTCAGAGAAAGGGTATGTTTTGAAAGCAAATCTCCCACACAGCCTTCCTTACCACACTTTGGTCTGTATCATGGAGCAGTCTCTAAGTGCAAGAATTGGTTTCTTTCCCAATGAAACCAGACTGCAAGATGCTCTCCAGGTATGCACCAGTGTGCTTCACCTGCTTACGGGTGTTCAGTCCCTGGGACTAGGTCAGAGCTAGCACAGAGCAACTGCTGCACACATGCTACGAAATGCATATGGTGTAGACATCAGCTCCTCAGCACCATGTTGCTCTACAAGTCTGCTCCCATGGGACTGCCTACTAGACAGAGGACAAAGAGTAACTGTGATTAAGTTGAGCTCCTGTGAGGTTGGATACTGCTCCATGGGAAACTCCTACTAGCAAGTGGCTGAAACCCCATCTATGTATAATCACTTGGAGATCAGTGGAGACTATTCCCCCAAGCAATCTGTTCAGAGTTAAATTCTGTTCAAGGTTATTCTTAAAGACTTGGGATAAAAAAAATGCACTCATATCATAAATGTACATCAGGATCCTGCAAAACACAAGTCTAGCAGGTTCAGAGCTCATGCCAGCAGCTTTAAAAACTTTCAGTCCATGTCTGTCTGGTAACTGTATATTGGGGTGGATTTCAGTAAGAAGGAGCTTTATAAATGAAGGAATGAGAGCTAATGTCTTCTGACTAGAGGCAACAGGACAAAACCCTTAAAATGACTATTTATTATCAGCAATCTCCACTATCAGAACAAATTGCCTATTGAAAGAGTCATACATACACACAGTTTTATCACTTACTAATGTTGCACTCTGAGGCTGTAGCGGTTTTGCCCTTATTAATGGGATATAACAGAGCTTTAGGGCATGTCCTGCTGTTCAGACAAAAGAATTAGCAGTTTGCAATAAGCTCCCATTACGAGAAGCCATAGTCTTTCTCTGCAGGACATCTCTCAATGAGGCTGTATCTAGACCCAGCCCGAGAACCTCCCTGTGGGATAAGTGATCTTAAACCTGCTGACTCCAGGGAAAGCTGGGGACATTCAGTGTCCCCAGGTGTCTTGCCTTTGCCACTTTCCAAGATGATTTCACTTATCTGATGGGTGTGATTGTGCTTAAAGATCCCTGGCTGGATTCTCCATGCAAAGACTTTCACAAACAAACCTGGCCATTTCCTGCCTGATCAAAAAATGGATCAGCAACAGATTCACCAACAGAATAGGCAGGGATGTGGGGGAAGAGGGCAAAGCGCAGCACCGGCGCTCAGCGAAGGATGCACAACATCTTTCACTGCAAGGGCAGAAGCAGCCTGACTCCCTAGGGCGGACAACTGCAAGATCCACGCACTACTGCCAGCTCCCAGCTCACGACCATTTCACAGGGACTTGGCATCTAAGTCAAAATACTCAAGATGCCACCAATCTAAAGTTCAAAAGGAATAGAACACTCTTTCTTGTGTTTGCCCATGCAATGATATTCTCTTGGTTTGCTTGACTCAGGAAAGGACATTAACATTATCTCTGAAGCATTCAGAAAAAATTAGTGAGTACAAAAAGCTCAAGTAACCACCCTCAGCTGAGCTATGAAAGTAGCAATTAGCTCAGCCTAAGGGTAGCATATATAATAAAAAGCAGACTTTTTCCTATGATATAATTCAGATAGCCTTAATGGATTTTTTTTTTCCCCTTTTTACTTTTAAACAGCTGCAGCAAAGTAACTTACAATTATCCTATCTTCAATTAAACACACTGTGGGGCTTTTGGGGGATCTAGCATGAAAATGTTGTCTGGAAAAAAAAAAAATTACAAGCTGCTAAGAGTTAGTGGTAAGTTAATTAAGTGAAGATTGCCAGATTGCCACAAACTGGCATGGGATTCCTAGATCCTCTTCTCTAGTAAAGTGCTCTAACTGAAGCACTTGATGTACACATAGGTAACACAAAGGAGAAAGAATCAAAAGCTGGTGTACCTGGAGAGCTTGTGTCGTATCAGGAGCTCTGTCAAATGAGCCAGTATTCTTGATCTCCTATTACATTTAATAAAGAGAAAGTTATACCCTGAACAAACAGCATATGTTTTAAGAGAAAGCAAAATGGAAGAATTTTGTGTAATCAGAAGTGAATTCCTGATCAATTCCTGCCTCCACAGTGGTGAGACTAGTATCAATGCTTAAGCAGATAGAAATTTCTTTAATGATCAGTCTCTACAAGATCCTCTTTCTATAAACCACTTCAGCTTGGCTAATCCAAAGAAAATGGTTGAATGCATTACAGTGGACTGCACTCAGTGATCACACCCTTTCATGCCATAGCTGTCTTCTGAAGGCAGCAGTTTATGAATAAATAAAGCAGCAAAGTGCTCCTGAAACCTGCACATAAAGAAACCATCCTGCTTAAGACTAGGCTATTCCCGTCTCAGTATAACCCCTGAGAATCCAAATACGAAGAATCCCAGCTCTGCCATCTCTTAGGTTCTCAGTTTTCACTTTTTCTTCCCTCCTCCCACTCAATCAATTAAAAAGTATATTCCTTTCATTTAATTCAGTTTTGGGTTCCTTGCTATTTTCATGAGCTTGCAAGGCAGGGGCTCCCTGTATGTCCTGCACAGACAAGTCCCCTCCACCCTGGGTACTGGGGACAAGGTGGAAAAATGGGCTCCAGCACCTCCTCTTCTTCCCAGAGCTACCTACAGGGAGTCCATGCAGCAGGAAGGGTTCCTATTTAACACTTGCTACACACGGAAGTTATGTAGTCTGCCTTATATCTTTGAGCAAACCCACCCCTTTAGAGGATGTGTCGGGACAGGTTTATGCCAATGAAAACCAGTCCCCAGGGCAGTGCCCCACCTCCTCATTCCCCTTGAAAGCTCTGAGATTTCTTGAACACTGTGCAGTTGCTCAGCAAAAGTGTTTGGCTTTAATGAAAAACTAAGGGGGGGAAAAAAAAAAGGTATAAACCTGTCAAACAAACAACCTAGCTATCTAAGGGATCTAGCCAAAAGGAACAAGCCTATTAAAGGAATAGTCTTCTGTGCCAATATGTCACCACACTATATTCTGTGCATAATTATTACTTAAATCCAGCCATCCCATGCATTATTAATAGGACCAACCAACCTCAAGTCCCCATGCAGCCTTAAAGCAGATATATTAAATATTCCCAACAGGAAACGGGCAACCATCCATTACCAGCAATAGACTACACAGTTAAGTCAATGCCTCTTTCAAGCAGGCTTTGTTCTGGTGTGATCTACAAGGCTGCTCTCCCCCATGCTCCAAACAGCCTTTACTATCAAATCTGAGCAGCATTTCCTCATTTCTCCATGAAGCATACAAGTTTACCCTTTATTGGGAGCAACAAAATCTTGTGTAGGTGCTAAAATGCTCTGAGAACAGAGAGCAACCTAAGCAAATTGACAGCAGGAAAACAAGAGGTAGTGGGGAGTCAGGGGTAAAGGATTAAGGATGGGAGAAGGGGGAGGAAGAACGCCACTTTTATTGCTGCTGAGGGCAATGGAGACGTTTGTATGCTGTTCGTGCATCTGCTGTGGCTATAAACTTGTTATTAAATACAGGCATATGCCAATCTACCAGCTTATAATTCAGCATTACTCAGATCTGGGCAACTGTCCTGGTTTTTGCTGGGATAGAGTTAATTTTCTTCCTAGTGCTATGTTCTGGATTTAGTATGAGAAGAATGTTGATGTTTTTAGTTGTTGCTAGGTAGTCTATTAGTCAAGGACTTTTCAGCTTCCCATGCTCTGCCAGGTGCACAAGAAGCTGGGAGGGAGCATAGCCTGGGCTAGCTGGGAGAGCTAGCCCAACTGGCCAACGGGGTATTCCATACCATATGACCTCATGCTCAATATATAAATAGGAGGCATGGTCCAGGAAGTAGCAATCACTGCTTGGGTATCGCTCAGCGGGTGGTGAGCAATTGCATTGTGCATCACTCATTTTGTATATTCTGCCATTATTATTATTTTCCATTCCTTTTCTGTTCTATTAAACTGTCTTTATCTCAATCCACGAATTTTACTTTTTTTTTTTCCCTGATTCTCTCCCCCATCCCACTGAGGCAGGGGGAGTGAACGAGCAGCTGTGCAGTGTTTAGCTGCCTGCCAGGTTAAACCACAACAGCAACCATGATTCTTGCCCCTCCTAAATTCACTCTATACTCCTCTAGTCAGTATTTCTAACTGCTTGTGCTCAGTTGTAGAGTAGTGGGTTTGTATAAGGCCACACCACTAGCAAAATCCATAAGTGAAATGCTGTTTTTCCACAAGTGGGATGGTCCTTTCTCATGCAGGGGCATGGGCCAGAGCTAACATGCTCCAATTGTAGGGAAGGGAATTTCTTTCTCAAAAGTGGATCTGGATCCAAACCCTCCCCTCAGAAGACACACAGATTTTACATAAATACATGACAGTAAACAGTGCAATTTGTAGTGCTTCTTGCATACTCCTGTGCCCTGTCCTCTTTACAATTTCACTATATTGTGATGTGATTTGGTAGCATCCCATGCGAGGTGTTATTACAGAGTGATTCAAAATAGCAGGCCTGGAAGTTTAAATGCTTCAGCAGCAAGCCAAGGAAATGCCCACAAATTATATGTTAGGAGAGTATTTGCTATGAAAATGTTTGATTAGAGATTTACAGGGGCAAGCAGCAATAGAAATGTGAATATGCCTTGCTAAAAACAAAAAAGTAAAGAAAGGGGGAAAGTCTAAATAATAATGCCCTGATATTTGAAAATGTATTCTTTTCACTATAAAGTACAAAGAGCAGAAGGAACAAGAAACACAGAAGAGATGCCTGTGCTGGAGAGCGCTGGGAAGTTTACAGCCCTGCTTGACTCTGCCTGCCRTCAGAGGAGCAGTACGATACATTAGACGTGCACTATGTTTTTTGTCCAACAGACACAACGTGCCTGAAAGACAAAGATATCAAGCCAACTGGTTGTGAAGGTAGCCCCTTGGGCTCCTGTTTGTTGCTGGGAAGCCTTGAGTATTTGACATTCCTTATCAGTAAAAATGAGCCCGAAAGGTTTCCTGCTCATGGGGGGAGGCATGGCAAGCGGACGAGTAGATTCTCTGAGCAATACTCTGTAACATACGGTTTGTTGGAGGAGCGAGACACTTAATGTAATAGTTATCAATACCTGCATGTGTACTTAAAATAAGATAAAAGTTAATTAGTCCCAACTTCAGTCCTTCCCTTCTGTTGATACTGCCTCTTTTTTTTTTTATCAGTCTGTAAGTGACTGGTAAAAATCTAGCCCCCAAATCAGACTGTTTGAGAACCTGAAGTAATTCCCCCAGTGGCACCCTCCACAAAACAGCTATCTTGAACTCCTGCTATCATGTTCTTAATTTACAGCATGAAATATAGTTTTCTGAATTCCTCTCCCGCAGCATGACAAATACCCCATTGCAATATTATAAGGGGGGCAGAGGAGGTGGGGGAAGTGATTCAAAACAGGCCGTTTTCAGCATCAACAATCTAAAGATGCTATTAGCAGATTACCTGAACAATATATTATTGCTGAACCAGGATGTTTTAGAAAACACTGAGTCATGCCACTGAATTAATGAAATTCATTTGAAATTATAAATTTTCCAACTAAACTCCAGCACAGTTTGGGTTCTTTGTCAGTTGCTGCAATCTTCCATACCCATAGCCATATTACTCATGTTTTCATCTTGTTCCTTGTATGAACAAGGGGTAAAACCTGAAAGCTGGGGGTCACAGAAGCCAAGTTTTGGAAAAATAAAACAGCAAGTATCACAGTAACATTAAAAGCCACGCTTTCCTTACCCAAGATGATTACCATTCAAAGATCTGCTTTTTTGGGCTCTTAGTTCCAATTGTCACCGATAGCAGGGGCTTAACCTGCAGAAAGTTTAGAAAGCTGCTTGCTAGGATGTAGAGTAAAAATGGGCAAAATCAAACATCTCAAGGCAACAGCTGCTTGTACTACTGAAATGAGCCAGTTTGCAGGCATCTTGAGGTTTACTGCAGGGATCTTAAATCTTGAGAGTTAACCTTACTTTTCAAAGTGCATTTTTAAACCCGAGAGCATTAGACAAAAGAAAAAAAAGAGGCTATTTTTGTTCTGCTTTTATTTCTGTGGTTTGTTAGACGTTGTGGGAGTCTAGAGAGATAAGATAAACCAGTCTCAAAACCTCCTCTTTCTTATGTTTATATCCAGCCAGACCTGCTGCTTATCACTCTGCCATTTAACTCCCTTTCCATTAAGTAAGAAGAAAAGATGAGGGAAGAATTAGCCTGGCTGACCCCCGAACTCCTTCTTGTTGTCTGCACCACATCCCTCACAGGAAGGGTTGTTTGAGGGAGCACTGCGAGCTGAGCTACTTATCTAAGGTAGCCAAACCATTGGAGGCTGAGGAGCAGGGCTGGTTATCACAAGAGAGCAGCCTGCCTACCTTTGTTTCTTTGTCTCCCTTTAGTTTAGCTCCTATTTTAGAGCTCAGAAACCCGCCAATACTCAAAGGATGGTGCACACTTTTGTTTTGATGATTATCCTGCTGTCTCAACATGAGGAAAAAGCATTTGGATCTCTGCATCTCTCTAGGTTGTCTTTTATTTTGGTCCAAGAGAGAGGTCTTGAACACACGGGATGTCCCTGCCCGTGTACAGAAGAAACCACTCCTTTGGGAATGTTTCTCTGTATTTTGCTGTCCCAACAACCTCTCAGCTAAGTCTCAGAAATTTTGGGAGAGATGGAAAAGCTTTGGCACAAAAGCAGAGGCTGTTCTAGGAACAGCTTTGTCCTGAAATGCATCATCCTCTTCTAGCACAGTTCAGGCCTTGCACAGTGAATTAAAGTCCATTTCCTCACCCCCCTGTCCCTACTCAAACAGAAAAAAAGATGACCTTAGTAACACAAAAGTGTGGTCTCTGACCTGAAGCTATACTTTGAAATTTCAGCCATGCTGTAAAAAGGGTAACAAGCAGCAGGGAGGATGGTGGGCTGGATGCAGGAGGTGGGAAAGACTGACCAGATACATTGGTGAGTCCCAGTCAGGAATTCTGTTTCTAAGAGAAAGATTTAAGATAAAGATCCTGCTCATTTGTCATGAGCACTGCAGAAACATACAAAAGTTAAGCGCAGCGGACAGAACGCGAGCGCGGAGAACTGAGTGGAAACTGGGCAGATAAGGTAATAACCATTAACCTCGGTGCCCCTATGATTATTGTCCACTAGCTCTGCGATGCRCTATCTGCTCCTCCCAGCATTTGAGGATGGACACAAATGAGTGAACAGGTTAGGGCTACCCTTTGGCTCAGGGGCAAAGAATGGATTTTTTCAACATGCATCATCGCTCTTAAAGATTTCATGACATCCCCAGAAGCAGCAGCTTGCTGCAAACATACTCTAAAGCTCCAGAGCCACACACCGGGGTGCAGAAGTTATGCTCCAGACTCGATCCCCATTTTCTCAAACAGGCAGAATAATGAAGCCATCCTTTTTGGGCACTGACACMAGCTGTATCTCTAGTACACCTGCTGGAATTTGCCAGCATTTCTTCTTTCCCTGCTTTAGATTTTATTCCTCCCACAGTTCTTTGGCTTCTGCATGAATCAAATCCCTGCTGGCAATGCTGTGTTAAACTGCATCCCTTTCAGGAAAAGACATGCTAGCATCGTGGACTGCATGTCTTGAAAAAGGGAGTTCTGGTAGTGCAGGGTCATTGCAACCAATTACACCATCCAATTCTTCACTGATCCTGCCCTTGATGCTGAAATAGTGACTGGTTTCATCCTCCTACAGTCTCTCTATTCCATTTGGTTTTTCAGAGGCAAGAATGCATACAGCATCCCGTATCATAAAAATCTTTTCTGTGCTGTGCACACTGAGCTGCTGTAAGTTATTGTGGGTTTCCACCTAATCCAAATCACTGAGGCACAGTCTGGGAAACAGTAAATGAGGCTGACAAAGAATTAAGAAATACGCTGTCCAGGGGAAACATTGGCTCCAGCTTAACACTTCTAATTTCTCGTTTCATCTTAATGGGAGCAGTGGGAAAGAGGAGGTTCTTGTTTCTCACACCCTCTCCAATTATAATAATTTTCACATAGCACCTGAAAAAGTCTCAGGCTGTACCATTAGAAAAATCAAGCAAGGATGAGTACAACAGTTCCTAAAGTAGTTATCTCAGGTGAAGGGTGGTATTGTAGCATCAGACAATAAAGCAACAGAGGAGAAGACATTTTAACCACAGTGTTCAAGCACATGCTTTCTTGTTAAATAACTGTCCAGAAATCAAATTGCCAGCTGAAAAAAGCTCAGGACAACTGTCCACAGGCATGAAACCACAAAGTAAACCCTGGCTGTGTCACAGGAGGAGAAAGCATGAAGTCAACTGTGCCAAGACACGCAGGCTGGGACCAGGGGCTGTGAGGATTCCAGGCTGGAGGCTTCAACCCCTACATCTGCTGCTGGAGCATGCTCTGACCCCTCTGCTGCCCTCACTCTTCTCATAGCAGTGGAGAAGATGGCCTGTGTCAACAAGCCAAGCAACTCACGGCTCTTGTACACTGCAAACAGCCTCCCATGTTCAGAGAGAGAAAATATTTAACTCTGGGGCATATTAAGAGGAGAGAAAAGAATCAGCAGCAGGCTACACCTTCAAGTATCTGACTGAGCTTTCTGCCCTTCTCAGGGAACTCTTTAGATTTCTATTGACTGGCAATCAGCCCATCTACCTTACTTATACTTACTCTAGATCAAACAGCTTGTCACAGAGTTTTACTTGGAGGGCAGCCTGAGGTGGAAGCATTTAGCATCTACTACACYTGCTGAGTAGGGCTGGTTGTGGGTTATTTCTACTATACACTTCCACATGCAAGGCACTGCATAGCCACGTGCCCTACCTATCCTGGCATTAAAGAATATTCACCTTCCATGCAGAAACCTCCCTGCAATTCCCAACCTAAGCACATTCACAGTTTTATACTAACACTGACCCTCAGTGCAAACCGCTTTTTTTTCCTCCTCAATGTTTCCCCCACCAAATACAATCACCATCTCTTTTACCCTTTTGCTTTTGGCAGTCTCTCTACCTCCCAGCTTCCTTCATCCTTCTCTGTCCCACTCCCTTTTGAACAACTAGCAGGAGGAAAAGGAGGYTGTTAGGGGTTTTTTTGCACACAACATCCTAGAGCACCTCTGAGGATTGCCTCTTACCTTTGGCTGACTCAGTTCAGCTACAGAACTCTCAACTGCGCCGGGACACGGCCAGGCTGGGTAACAGAGGACAAATCCTGCCAGTGGAGTTGCAGTACATTGAGCAAATCTCAGTAAAACACCCCCACCAACCAAGTTCAAAATATAGAGTAAAGGCAGAGCAGCACAATTACCTTTTATGCGGGGAAAAGCAAGCTGCCTCCGAGGGCTTTAAGACTCCCAGCACTGCAAATGTGATTGAAAACAGCTGAGGAGGCACAGCCAGGTGCATGAACAACCCCACACTCAACTCTAAAAGCGACATGATTCTACTTTTCTTTTCTTACAAGGGCCCCTGGCCTTTCAATGAATGTTTTTCGATGAAATGAAGCATTTGCCTAAGTTTGAATTTGCAGACCTGCTGGATTGTAATAGTTAGAAAGGCCTGAAAGCACAGTAAGGATGGTACAGGTTGCAGCCAGTTTTCTAGATTGCATTGTGCAGGGTTAATATAGGGCAAAGGAGAGATGTCAGCATGCAAGGATTTATGGAGAAGAAAGCATGCAAACTTGTTTAGCAGCTACATTGATTCTTGACACTAACTTGTCTATTTACCTTCAATTTAAGGAAGTCAGCAATCTATGCTTACTGTCACTGCAGACAGATGAATGGGGCGTTCCTAATTCTTTTAGGAACAACTTTAAGTAATTCTAAGTTTGTTTAAAAGCAGAGTACAAAAGTCAAAGGTGAGCAATAAGGAAAGTTTACAAGATCTTAAAATTCAACACCTTAACCTTGGCTATTTTCAAAAAATTTTGATTACTACACCCATGGCACTCAACCAGCCCATGCACTCTTTTACCAGAAAAGCTGCATTTTAGCCCCTCTTCTGATCTTGTCTTTTAAACATCAAGTCATATTTCTAGCTATTCAGCACTAACCTCAGGCTCAGCCCCCAGCCTCACCTGAAATAAAGGCCAGCATGTTAGCATTAGTACAGTGCCCCAAGTTCCCCGCTATTTAACCACGTGCAACTGGAACGCTCCATCCCCTGGCCAGCACAAATTCCCCACACTACAATCAACATTAGAATTAACCTACTGATTTTCTTTTTCTGAACTGAATCACATGCCAGATTTTCTAAAGAGATTTCAACATTTTTATTTTGAAAGGTATTTACAGAAAGGTAGTTCTTTTCCTCTCCCACAGTTACCAGATCAGCTCCTAACATTACAGGTATCTCACACAACTGTTCCCCTGTACCAGGATTTTTAATTCAGTTGTCTTTCTGCCTCTCTACCTTCTTCTATAATACAATAAATTTTGGCTGATTTTTCCTCCACAATACAGAAGTATTGCTGTGAAGAAACTCTGCGGTGGAGCTGTTCTAGATTTACAACACTGTGAAGCAGGATCTGTCCCATTAATGCTGGCGAGCAAATAGCACCCATTATCATTAAAATGGGGCAGAGTAGGGTGAACCAAGTAGGGTATACTATGGGTCAATAAAGCATTTTAACAAGATCTCCTTATCTGTAGGGCCAGAAAGAAAGAAAAAACATGTACATAGGCTGAATTTGGAAATAATCCTTTCCCATTGATGTACAGTTACTGGAATTTGTTTGGTTAATTGATAAATTAGCTTCCTATTGGGATTTTGTGAGTGATTTAGGGGTAAAACAAATGCCTGGCAATAACTTAAGACTTGGTAATGTTCAGCTGACATGAAGGACAAAAGTGCTACCTGAAAAAAAAATTACAGTCATCATCACAGGCTATAGATCCTCATAAAGAAATTGGAGGATACTCTACAAACCTAGTCCAAATTAGGATCCACGCCAACACAGGGTGAAGTTTTATGTGTTGCACAGGCCATTTTTCTTACTCCAGCTGGCTGGATACTCACTGTCATACCATTTTGATTTTATGCTCCACATCTCAACACAAAAGGAGAGAAGTTTTCAGTTGCTGGGATAATGCTCAGGCTTTTATTACACAGGCAGCATCAGGAAGGAAAGCAGTTTCAGATTTAGTGGGAAAGAGGTGAACGATGATCTTAAACAGAAAGCAGCTGTGCTCGTGATGCCATGGCCTCATTATTGCCCCGTGCAGCGTGGTGCCCTGGGAGTGCTCTGTGGTCAGGGCTTGAACTACTCCCAAATATTGCACTGCTGACATACCCACAGCCAGGTGAGGATGGGAATGCTTTTTCTTTTGGACTCAGTAGTCCCAGATTCAATACATAATCCTCTTTTTCTACAATTTTGCCCCTGTGTGGCCTACATGAACAGTCCCACAGATGTGTTATGCTGCAGATAACAACCACTGTGACTGGTTCCCCACCCGCGCTGCCCGTCGCTGTTGGCACTCCCATCAGCACGGGTTTGCATGGGCCCGRGCCAAGCAGAAATCTCCCAGCCCTGGACCTACAAACTAGACGGACAGTTTTGCCCCATCCTCACTAGTGGATGTCAGAGCATCCTTCTGAGTCCATCGGGAGGCATAACAGCCTGAGGGAGGCTGGTTTCCAGACCTGCTCCAGAGGTTACTTTCCAAAATGCAGCTTCTGCTGATTCATCCCCTACYGACATTGCTGACTTCCTGTAAATGCCTGACCCAGGAACATAAATTACCATTAAGGCTGACAAGGATATACCCTCCGCGCCAATAACTCACACAGCTGCTGTTTCCTAGCACAAAAGAACATCCCTTTTGCTTTGGCACAGTGAGTACATCATTTGGGATTATCAATGCAAGCACCTCTCGCTGACATTAATGAGGCTGGTGCACTCTTGACACAGAAGGACAGCCATACTCACACCATGGGGCTCAGATACAGCACAGTGACAATCATTCTCCAGGGGAAGAGTGATTTGTTGCAAAGGACTCATTTCTTAATGTCTTCATTCTCAGCACAAACCTCTAAACGGCATTACTCATCGCTCATGATACACGAGATATCCTAGAAAATGGCCACTACTGCTAGGCAGGATGGAAATTATGAGGGCTATCAAACCAGTCCCATGGCTTCAGGGCAGGAGCTGATCACCAGGTGGAGGCAGGAAGGAATCTCTCCTCAGCGATAGCATTACTGCAGAAAGGCATGGATTGAAGTGATCACAGAGCTGGGAAGGCAGGGAGGGAAATTGGTTTTCAAACATGCAGTGGGGCCATGGCTAAAAAGGAGCAACTGCACTGAATAGATACAGGAGCCCCTTTGAAGACAAGCAAAGTGTGGTGTTCTCACCCTTTCTAGAGTAAATTTCCACAATGCTCCACATATCATAAAGCAATCATATAATTCAAGGTTAATGCTTCAAGACACTCTTAAAGGTACAAACTTGTTATAATGTACACTATGTTATTTACAGCTAAAATTATTCCCAGCATTTTTACTTTGGCACTGAAACATCTGTTTGCATCTGCAATGAGCCTCTCTTATCCCGCAGCAAATTGCATAATGTTTTCATTAGCACCATCTAGCAAATGACAAGACAATATTCAAGTAATGTTTCTCCCACTAACAGATGTGATCTTGCTGAAATCTCTCCCTTTGGTTCCCTTTACCTTCTTGCTCCCCTGGAATAAGAGGATGTAGAAAAAGCGGAGAATAAAACATTACAATAAAGGGGAAGTTAAGCAACCTCATTACAAACAACCTAGAGCAGCAAATGATCTGAGGTTTGGAGAAAGGGAGCTTGCATGTTATTTGCACTTGTTCTTGTAGATGTAATGACCAACAATGTGCCTCAACCCAAAAACTTTATTTTAAATGAGGTAAATGTAGCTGTCACTTTTAAGTGAGATGACTGGCTGCTTTATGAAGCAGTTCGCTGTGTAGACTCAATCACATCTTGCCAAGTACCTTTCTTCTTTCAGTCTGATTTCTAGGTTTAGGATGGGATCTCACAAGTTTCTGTCTCAACCCAGTCTTTGGTTGAACTGTTTAAGCCTTCGGTACTTCAAGAGGATCTGCATGCAGACATGTCACTCTGTTATCTCTGGATCCAGTGCGAGTGCTGCCCAGTGACCAGAAAGCTCTTATAAATTTGAAGCATTTTAGGGCAAAAGAGATCCAACAATGAGCATACAGGAAGCTAACACACTTTGTTCATTGGATATCAAACAATTTCTCAGTAGGAGTCCTGACACAACCAAGCTCCTCACGGTCCCTCTGAAATTTCTAAGGTCTGGTACAGCCTGTATTTCCCTGCACGGACCATTTCTGAACCTTTCTTGTTTTGGAAGAGTCCTGTTCTTAGTTTTTTTGATAATRCTGCCACCCTGGGAGTTGTTACACTACCTTGTGACCCAGCTGTCACTTGAGCCTGAACTCCACCAACCTCCTCTGAAGTTTCTGTGATGGCCCAGCATCCTGGCTCAGGTTTGGAGCCAGATGTCTAGCTTGCAAGTAGGGAAATGTGAACATGGGTGGAAGACACTGGCTTAACCTGTACCTTGTCCCTAAGGGCAGCATGATTGTCCTGATCACTATCCTGCCTGAATATGCCTCACCCAAAGTATTCATCCTCCAAGAGTATCTCAGAGCTCAACCACGCTCCCATGTCCTCTTGTCCTGTTCCCATGCTGCCCAGCCCCGATGGCCTTTCATAAAAACGCTGCACGTAGCAAAGGCACTTCAGGGGAAATGCAAGAGTGGACGAAAGGTAGGGAATGAAGGGGAACCCAAGCTTGTGTCTACTTGTGCATCACAGAGATGTAACTGGAGTAAACCACTCTCCTGTATGGAGAGTACAGGTAGAAGTGCCTGAGGGCTGGGGCTTGGGTAGGCAGTCTCAGTGTAAGCACACACAGGTGCTGCTGTCTAAAGCAGTAGGAAATTATTTCTTCAGACCAAGTCACTTTCTTACATTGTTTATAGCCTATTATCTATTAGAACCCAGAGTTATTGGAACAAATCTTGCAACCTGTTTCAACAGAATTATGTTTGGGGTCTGGATCCTTCCTGTTGCTCTCTTCCCCCCTCCCTTATTAAGCAAAGGCAGTTCATCTGCACAAGAAACTCTGATGATGGATGCAGTAAAGAGTAACTTTATGCTGCCTATCAAACACTTACAGCGTTCCTAAAATTACAGCATAGCTGTAAGAAATCCTTTTTTATTCTTCTCACTTAGCCTGGAGTATATCAGGACTTCATTTTCTAAAATCGTAAGTGAGAAGAAAGTCAGATTTAGCGCATGAAAGCAGCAATAAAGTGCAAGTCCCTCTTACTCTCCTCTTGCTGTGTCTTGGTATTGTCCTTCAGGAATCACTCCCAAAGGATTTACCATCCCATCCTCAGTTTCTGATCAGAGTCTGAGCAAGGTTTCTTGGGTGAGTTGATGGTCCTGGTGAAGCCACTAATGGTCCACAGATTGCTGGACTGAGACTGAAGTGAATTTCTGTACTACGAAGATTTACTCCAGCTCTTGCAAAGGTTATCTACCTCAAAATATCCCAAATGTACATTTTAGTGTACATAAAGTTGGGTTGAAAAATTGTGAAACTGTCACAACAGTAAACACTTAGTTCATTTTAATCTTTTCCTGGCTTTTTAGCCTTTAAAACTCTCTTTTAAAAACTTCTGTCCCCATTCTTGAAGGCTACAAAATAAACAAAAGCTTAAATTCTCCCTTAGTCAAGTGGGAAATTAAAGAAAAATTACTCTTGCAATGGGCGGCAATACTATATTCTCACATACCATCAATAGCCATCTACTAAACAATTCAGATCTCCAGCCAAAATTCTTCTTCCTTGCTTATGTTTATTTCTGGAAATTCCTTAAGCAAATCAAAATCAGCTCGGGTTACCCACCCTGCATGTGCTGATCTGCTCTGTGGATGTGTCCTTGCTGCAGACCTCTTCTAGAAGATGTTGCTATGACTCCTCACTCCTTGATCGCTCGATTGGAGCAACCTACTCAGTGTCTTCCTTTATAGTCCAGATTCCCCTAGCCTCATGGCTCATGCAATATGTTATAACTGTGTTTCTACAGGACATGCTGCTAAACTTCTAACTGCTTTGCATCATTGCAAAATTAGCCGGAAAACAACAGACTTGTGCCAGGCTTTGTATAAAGTTATTTGAACCATATTTGCATTATGGTTCAAAGACACCAACCAAATGATAAAACTCTTGAAATAAGACTTGAAACAGATATGATAAACAAAAAATATAATTATTTTCATTTCAAATTGGGCAACTGAGGCACAGCAGGGTTGAGAGTCATTGTTATACTAAAAACCTTCAACAGATATAAGGTTTGAATCTGACATTGCTTTTCAGACATTACTTGGACTCTCTYTTACCCTTTTGGCTGATTATCTACTCTCAGAGTGCTCTATACTCTGCTTCTGAATCAACACTCATTGCCTGTCTTTATTTTCTTTCCCTTTTCTTATAACGTAGACATCTGATTGATTAACCATTCTTTATTTCGTGAATGTTGCCAAACTTTCTATTCGCCTATAACTGTGTTCTTGTGTTTCTGGATCATTAAGCATGTAAATTAAATTCAATTGCAAATTGAATATATAATTGTGCATACGCAGGGTCTTGAAGAATAGGGAGGACTTTAATGAGAGAAGATATTCCCACATCTTTAATTCTGACCTACTCAGTCTTTCAGAAAGGAATTGCTCAACAGATTTGAAATTGCATCATTTCAAATCATTTTGGCAGCTTTTATAGTCAATTATTTTTCTCTCATTGAAGTTTTCCTGAAAAAGAAGGGCAACCCTTTCATCCCCTGTTTCTGGTTGGGAACGTGTCTCCTGCTAGGTTGGGATCCCTTTGACTTAAATTTAGATATTTAAACTTAGGGATCTGAACTGAATAGATAATATACCTTGTTTTTCAGTGGAAAGAAATGCAAGCATTTGGATCCTGGAGTCCAGACAAGGATTGGGCTTTGCCACTCCTGGTACTGGATAGAGGGGCCCTTGCCACTGGAATACCTCAGTGTAGTGGCTTCATAGATGCCAGTTTTCCCTGAGAATCACTAGAAAAATCAGGACAGGTCAGACAATCCAGTTAACCTTTTCCTCTCTGATGTGGGATATCCTTTTTGACAGAATTGAAACCTGTGTCCATTCATGGGGAGTGGGAAAGTCACAAAAACTCAGAAGGTCAACTTTTGTATTTTCTTTTCCTCAAACGCAAAGGAAAAAAAACCATCCAGTTATGAGGATTTTTCTCCCAGAATGAATTGGCTTTAATTTTGGATCATTCGTGATGCAACAACATCCTTGGCTTTACCAAGGATGTTTCCTTGTCGGAGCAGATTTGCATACATTGCTCATTTCTAACACCATACTTCACACATTGTTCCCTAAATATCAGCTGAACTCTCTGAGTATGGAAGTAAATGGGAAAATGAGATCATAGTCAGCTTCTTTGGGATTAGTGGTCAATAAGAGCTTACTGGCACTTTTGGCAAGGAAAGAGGTTTTATCCTTCTAACCTTCTGCATGCAATGTATCACTTGCCTTGTACATTTTTTGCATTATTGTTAGGCCATTTTAAATACTGAAGAGTAAGTTTGATACAGCAGAAGTTACTTAAGAGGACCAACTTACTCCAGTGTTGAAGCCATAATCACCACTGCAAGTCTTCTAATAAACAAATAAATCCATCATGTCTTGGCCAAATTCCAGCCACATTAATCATTCACAAGCTGAATAAATGACTTGCAATAATTAGTTTATAGCGTGGCTTTTGCTACCTTTCCTTCTCAAGGACTATTTGTGATCTGATATTGATGGTTTCATATATATTTATTATTCAATTCTATTCATTGCATTTACTAAAATATTTTATTTCTTGGTATGTGGTTTATGGTTGACTTGCAAGCAGGTAACCATGAGGGTTTGAAATCCATGAGACTCTGAGGTGCTGCTTTGTAGCAACTAGGCAGAACTGCCCACAATATGCTTTCTGTGTCTTCAGGAAAGAGAATGACAGAGAATTTCCCTCATGGAAATTTTAATTTCAGTTTAGTAGTACGTGTAACTCTAAAATTTACTTTACTGAAAATTTTATGTCAGTAAAACTTTATTGCCAGTAAAGYAGAATATGAGCATGAAAGGTTCCTAAGAATTGCTACAGTAATTTCATTTTTAAATTAAAGAATGATAGTAGACATTTTTTAGTTTGCAACATTTGTCCAGTAATTATGCTGTACTTGCCTAAAACTACAGTCTGCAAGACACTGAGTGAAGTTATTCTTGACACCTTATCTAAACTTCATGTAATTCCTCGGTACTGTAGACATCTGCTCATTTCACTGCTGCATAGTGCTTCTTCATTATCTGCCGAAAGATCTGTGGGCATGTGGTCTGCAAAGTGCTCTGGGGTTACTGGTATTTGTGAAAGGTTTCAGCAGCAGCAGCCACTTTCTACTCCCTCTTTTTCCTCAGAAGGTTTTGAAATGAGCATCATATTTGACTCCGTTCAGATTACTTTTCAAGGCAAAATATGCAAATAGCCTAGAATTAATCTGCATGGGGGGATATGTATGTCTTTTCTTTTAAAAATATCAGTTCATTCAGCTTGCAAACACTCCATTTCCAGCTGTCAATTCTGAAGCATTAAAATCAACAGCCTTAATTATTTATTGTTCTCTGTACCTACTAATAGCGTCTTAATTGTTTTTTGGATAGGATATTTTTAGAGGGAACTATTAAGTTTTCATACTCTGGCATTGTCCCAGCCTAGAGGATTAATGAGAGGCTCTTAATTTAGCCGTAAACAACTGACTTTATTTAAAATGTTCCAGTTTCTGATATTCATTTGAATACTTTAATCTTCACATCTGGTCCTGACATACTGCTGCTTCTGGCTGTGAGATATTTACTGTATCTCTCTAGGGATATCCACGGTCCTACTGCTCCCTGGATCTCAAGAGGAGTGGGGAGTTAGCCTGGGGTGCAGTGCTGAGGATGCCCAACAGTGGGATTTGAGGAGTGTTGCTGTATTATTTGCTGCCTGTCCTCATTGCCTCACTCTGCTTTAGCCCTTTGCTTTCCCCACCGGCTACCCCTTTTTTCAGCTCTGGTACCCTATGATCTACAAACACATCTTTAGGCTTGTTTCAGCAGCAGGAGGGTTTCAGGGACAGACCGTGCCAATGGCTGCAAGGAGACCCAGGTGCGTCTGTGATCTAACAGCCCTGCAGGCATCCTACAGATATTAAATGACTTCTACATGCAGGAAGGAGCTCCAGACATCAGTGTGAGACTTCCTAGTGAATAACAGGGGTATCTCACCCCTGCTTTGGTCCCAGACTAGCTTAAAAACACATTGCATTAGAGTGGCCTGTTTGAGTCCTACCCGGCAAATGATAAAGGAATAATATAGCTGAAGAAATACATACAAAATCTTTTCAGCTAAGCCTTGAAGCCAAGCAAAGCTCATCTGATTGTGCCATGTCTTCAGTCCCTGCTCTAGGATTGACTCCTTTTCTCACCTCCTCCCCAAAACCTTCCCAAGCTTCTTTGCCAGGTTTTTTTTGACTCTTGTATCTTATTTTGAAATGACCAGTGTCACGATCACTAAATGTAGCTTCTAATTTTCTTCTTCTAATCCCTCCTGGTATAGACTTTTTGCCCTCCAAAAGGGGAAAAAAAACTCAAGTGGAGTCACTTTTGAGAGGCTGCAGAATAACTGCTTTCCTGTCCTATGCCTTTTTCCTGGGATTTTCTTGAAAATGAACAGGATGGTTTTGAAATAGTCACCAGAAGGTGCCAACTGACAGAAATAAAACATCCTCAAGGGAACTGATACCAACATTTCCCTGCAGAGATCCACTGCTCCGATGAGAGCTGTAAGACATTTTTAAAGAACCAGCTCTTCATGGCTCTGCTGGTTCAAGCACTACACCTTCTCTCATCAGGTAGGGAGAAGGGTTTGGGAGCAGAGGCCACACTTTGCACTTCCCTACTTCTGTTGTGTTCAGTGCCTATTCCCTTCCTTCAGAGCACAAAAATCAGACAGGGGACTGCTATGAAGACAGCAGATGAGAACTGCCTGCCCTGTCCCTTCAGGCTTGCTTTATTCCTTTCCAGATAAATGTTGTCAGCTGCAATCATGTTCAAAGTAGAAAAGAGAAGTGGTCAGTGGTCAGTCAAGAGTAGAAGAGAGGTAAGGACCTCTCAAGAGATCACTAACCTATTTTTCTGTAGTAAGGAGCAGCTAGGATGAAATTCCTTGCATTTACACCACATATTTCTAACAAAAAAAAAGGTATTAAAATATTAACTTAGTGCCAGATGCAAGGGCTGGATTGAGGTCTCAGGAGAATAAGGCCTTGTCCTTACCCCAAACACCAATGTGATCCAGTAAAACATGGAGGAAACCCCATTTCACTGCTTCTAAGGGTGTATCAGTCCTGTCCTGGGCTGACCCCTGTTGAAGGTTAAAGCAGCCCTCATCTTCACAGCACTGCTGATCCTAAGCCTGGGCAGGAGTGCCACACCACTGATTAATTAAACCAGTTCCCCACATGACAGCTGGTGGAACCTCTTTCCTGTCGACATACCTATGTCCATGCTAGGTTTTGGCTGACATTTTGATATCAGATAGAGCATGTGATTTTTTTTCATGTCTTTGATAATGCTAGACTGGCAAAACATGGCCACCAGGTACTACCTGGTACTATTCATCTACTACACCAGGTACCATCCATCTATCCTGGGTGTTGCATGCTTGAGGTGCTGAGATGGGCTCTCCCTTACAGAGCTACTTGCCTCTCAGCTGCCCGCACTCCCACAGAAACGAGGAGGAAGTGGAAATTTCCTTTTTGCAAGCACATGRCAGAATCAGAGCAAAAAAAGATCTTTAAAAACTGTTTGATAGGGGGCATTCCATCAACACTCTAAAATATTAAGCCAGACAGAAGTAAAATCAGGAGGAAGCTTCTTCACCTACAGGCAATGATTGGAAGTGCAATTTAGAGGCAGGGTGAAAGGCTATGTTCAAGACTGGTTGTTTCCCTCACACACACACATTTATAACTCCCTTGGTGCTTTCTAAGAATAAAGTGGTTGTGAATAAGAAAATCCTTGCTAAGACTTTCACTCCTTGTTGGATTTCCACATTGCACATGAGGACTATGACTACAAACGCAGTGTTCCCAAAGAGGGTTGGAGGTGTTCATCTCACCACATAGGAACCGGAGGGGAAGGTGATACATTGTCTATATGGAAGAGTTCCATGCAGGGAAAAATGGTGTACTTGCAAGTACAGTTCAATTGTTGGGAGACAGATACAGAGAAGCAGTATGGCCCTGACTCAAGGGTCGAAGCAAGGTGGAGAGAGACCGAAGAATACATCCTGGTGTGTTTTTGTAGCAGAGGAATGGGTCAGTTTTGACAGGTGCCATGACAGTTGCTAAGTCCAAGAACCAAGTAAAATCCAAAGAAAGGATGGAAGTTTTTAATAATAAGAAGTCCTAGGTTCTAAGGGTTGCTGTAAAACAAGAAATTTGTTCACTGAAAGGCTTGTCAAGCACAGGAACAGGCTGCCCAGGGAAGTGRTTGAGTCACCATCCCTGGAGGTATTTAAAAGACGTGTAGACATGGTACTTAGGGACATGGTTTAGTGGTGGACTTCATAGTGTTAGGTTAACAGTTGGACTTGATGATTTTAAAGGTCTTTTCCAACCTAAATGATTCTATGATTCTATGATTTTAGAAAGCATAAACCTGCTTACCTCAGGATTTAGACCATCATTGGGATGACACCTTCTGAGGATTACATGCTATCTCACATCAGAGGGTCTTGAACCCTTCTCAGATGTGTAGGTCAATGCCAAACTGTCAGCTCGTTGTGACTCCTATGATAGCCCTCCCCGCTGGAGTCACGCCATCCTCACATGAGCCACGCCAACCCCATCTGCTTCAGTGCCATTCTCACAAGGTGATCCTCCCTCACCCAAATGTGACCCCACAACACAATCCCCTTTTAATGATATTCCAAATCAGCTGCCAGCTCCCCCCGGCCTCCCTGGAAATGACAAATCCGATAGCTTGTCCAGCTAATTTGTAGGGCAATGCAAAGCTTCTACCTCAGAAGGACAAAATAAGGAAATCTGTATTCTCTCCTCTGCCTTTCCCCCCCACTGCTTTCATCAAGCTGGTTTTCATGGGGTTTGTGATGAGTGAAGCAGGCATTTAAGCACTATGTTACAGATGCTCAGAAATAGAAAAGCAAAGGTCCCAGGTCCCCTCATGGTGTTGCTGGCTAACAGGCTTTCCTCAAGGTGAGGTGAATAGGGCAATCTGATTAACTTCAGGTAATGAAGTGACACATTCATCCTCTATCCATCTATTCTTGCAACCTTTAAGATGAATAATGAATAATAAATAAAAAACAGAGGAAGACTTTGTAGGCATTATCAGCAAATGTTTCCCCTTCATCTAATGGCAATATAACTTTACACCTGCTCAGTCAATTTTTAATCAAAAGTAAAAATACCCTCTTTGACTTTTTGTTCAGAATATCAAAGGCAATTTTCAAAGGTCTTAATATCAGTTAAGCACCCAGACTCTGCTGAAAATTCATGTACATTACCTATTGAATTGCTTCTATGTATGTCTTCAAAAATCTCATCATACACCCAGAGATACATTGTTTGATGCAGTGAATTAGCTGGATATAAGCAGGAAAGTAATGTTAGTTCAGTGCTTCACTAGGGATCATTTATCCTGTTTAGAAATCTGCTTGTCTGCTTCTGGTATTCCACCTAGTTTGGATATGATATTATTCACTGAAAATACGCCCTGCAGATAACAGGAAACACACACAAATCAATTCCACTATAATTGATTCTTCTGTCAAAATGATATAAAAACAGAGTAACTTTATAACCATCTGTAGAGCAAATCCATACTTAGTCACTAAGATCAGAATTAGAACTCTTGAGTTATTGAAGATTTATGCTAATATATATGAAAAATCAGAATCCAAAGATCAGAATATGTGTCTATTCATGAATGCAGGTTGATTATGCGCATACACACATTACGTCTTACATGTTAATCACTGAAGGTATCACTGTGTGCAATGTACTGTTCACAGGACAGCAAATGCCTATATTCCATCACAAAGATGCTCCAGTAATTATGTTTCAGGTGTTGTGAGCTCACCCCACATCATAGATAGGCATGACAGCATACCTGGATATACTTTCTCCATTGTGCATGGACACCAATGACATGGCCTGCCTCAGGAGCTGCTGGTCTGGGAGGTGAAAGAAGTTCTTGAAGACTCTTTCAGCTCTGCTTTCTTTTTTTTTTATTTTTAAGATCCAGTCCCTTAAATATGGATCAGGAATCTCCTATCTGACTTTACATACAGTAGAATCTTTGCTATAACCAGTAACCCAATTGAGTAAATCATTCCCAGCAGCAACAAAGTGTTGCCAATTTTCTTTCTTTGAGGCCAATTGTCTGTTTGTTTTTTTAATAGAAGGTATTTAGAATTGGCCACAAATTCTGGGCAATCAGGCCTTGCTCTCAGAAGCTCTTTCATCCATCATTCCTGTTTATCAAGAGGTCATTATTTAATTTCTTGAAAACACTTTAGGGTAGCATTTTTAGGAGAAAAATGCAACTAGTTCTACACTTACTTCTATTCATTAAGCTACCAGTACACAACAGTCATCCTGGCTACCAAACATGTAAACGAGAACTTTTCAGAGCTTGGGGTTTAGAGGTTTTCTAGCAAGTCTCCTGCAATTCTAAACCAGCTTATCAAAACTTCCATTTTGATCACACGGTTTCCAAATTCTTTACATCTGTAAACTCCTAAAAATGTTCGGATGGAAACGTGGCCCCCTGGGGTCACAAATTTCAGTCTACAGATGGGAAGCTTTTGTTTTTCCAAGTTATTTTCCATGGGCTTGTAAAACCTAATCCTTAGATCGACGGGGTTCCATGGACCACAGCTTGAAAACCTCCAGAGTAATTCACATAAAGATTACTTTCTCCTGGCATGCGGGAACAGGTGGAAGTAGGCTCAGTAAATTACGTTCTTACTGTAGAACTGTATAAATGATACACAGGATCATAAAAAAATTCAGGACCACAAATCCATAGAAAAGGCAACAGAGACCAAACTTGTGCCAGTTAACAGACTAATGTCTCAGCCTTGCAGTTATTCCTGCAGGAAACTGAAGGGTCAGGATTTCCTTGGCACCTTCAGGACATCATTGTATGCAGTCCTCAGAGAGGAAAAGGTTATTTCCCTGAAAGAATATTCACATAGGAATATTTTTACAAATATTTCTTCCATGCAGTGAAAATTTAGAAATACCTAGAACTGGCTCAAAAGGGAACTAAATGGGAAATTCCAGAAGGAAAAGGTCCCTCCTCCACTAAAAATTTTAAATTTCAACAATTTAAAAGGTGCTGATTTTGACCATTTCTATGGTTGCTTGAAAAGAGAGTTTTCCATCAAAATGTCAAGAAAAATACTCCTTAGAATTCTAAAATTTCAGATACCATGAAATATGGGAAAGAAAAAACAAACAAACATACAAAGCCTGTTGTCCCATCCTGCTTGTCACTGATGAACCATATGACCCTGTTAGGAGAAAGGTAATAAACTAGTTATGTCCAAAAGGTATAAAAAGCACACCTGAAAATACCAGAAATTTCCTTTTCTTAGAACTCAACAGCACCAGTGTCACCTTCTGGTTGGATTACCTGGGTCCTAACTCCCAGCTCAGAAAACCATCAGCTGGATGACATGGAGCAAGCCACTTCCTGTGCTATAACTCCCCACCCAGGTCCCCAGGATGGTACCACTTCTCAGCCTCTCCAGGAAGGTGTGGGAAGGATAAACAGAGGATGACTTTTGAGGTCCTCAGGACCTACAGTTAGTGGGGTYATGCAAGTTAGATTCATAGACTGGCCCAGTTTCTCCAAAATATCATGGTATATATACTGCAGCCCCACATTTTCATGTCTCTTGTGTTCCCTCACAGCCTAACCCCACTCTTAACCACATCTTGCTTCCCAAGAACAGGTCCTTCTGCAAGCACTCAAGCCTAGCTTGGGATGGTTCTCAYGGATCCTTCTCAGAGAGCACTCACAACTCTGGGGCTTCCCCATTCATCGCTCAAGCATGTCACATCTCTGAAGGAAAAGCCCAACATGTCTGGGATACAAACGACACACCTAACAGCTCTGAAAGCTTTCTCTGGTTTCCTCCTTCCCTGCTCATTATTTGGAACACATCATTTGTTCCCTTTCAGAATTAACCTATGTTAATCTGTCTGTCATCTCCCATCCTGTCCAGTGTTGTATCTCCTTTCCAACATTTCCTTTAATCAATATTCCCTCCAGACACACTAAGTGCAGTTCTTTTTATAAATAAATCGGTTGCTCTCACCCAGGAGACCTGACATTCAGACAAACTAAACGTCCCTTTTCATCTAAATAATTTAAGGGATCTGCATCCCTTATCAAAGACTAATATATCAGGCACTGCCAACAAGACACCTTCATTGTTCTTCAGTGCGCATTTAAAGTACATTCCCTGCTTGGCAGAAGTGCTCTGTCGAGAGCCATGGAGACTCAAAGATCTCTCCACAGAGTCATTGCACTGTAAACAATACCAGCATAAGATTCCCAGGTCAGAAGTTGCTGTTGTGATCATCTGCCCCAATCTGCAGCCCAACAAAAAGGGAAAATCACCCAGAATACCCATGACCAGCCAGTGTCTCATAACTGAGCTCATGTAAAATTTCCAAGACTTAAGACTCCCCTCATCTTCAGATAAATTTTGAATTATCCTCCCTGATGAGCTTACATTTTTCATTTAACCAGGAATTTATGTCTTCAGCTTCCAGTCACCAAATATTACATCTGCTCAGTTAGTGATGCCTTTGTCCTCAAAAAATCTCTTTCCCATTTCAACTCTGAGAACATCACCTCTGACCTCTTTTTTTGAAAAGTTTAAGCTTGAGGCAGGTTTTTCTTGCTTGTATTTCTGCACAAGTTGTCTTTGGAATAGTGTTTCTAAATGCTGGATATCAAAGTGAGAACAAACTCCATCTACACAGGCACCCCCCACAGAGCTTTTCTGATGTCTTTCCCCCTCTCCTGCAAATGTCACCTCCAGGGCACAGCCCTCTGATCCTCCGTCTCTTTCTCTGGTTGTGGCTGGACACCAGCTCTGCATGGCTGCTGCGTCAGGGGAAGCTGAGATCTGCAACATCTTCTGAGGGCAAACTTTGAGGCTGGTCCATTGAGGATAAGAAAAAAAGCCAAAACTTATGACCCAGACAGCAGACTTTAGATCCGAACTTTGCAGGCTGGATTGATGTCCATGGCCTCATTGTTAAGGTAAGGTTTCCAGGAAGGAGTACCCATTAGTGCTGATCAGAGCTGTCTTCTGTACACAGTGCTACTAGGGAAGAAAAATGAAACCATTTCTCCTTTTAGATGCTGGTATCCAGGGTAATACCTCTTACTTACAAAAACGACTTACAAAGTGCTGGGAAAATCTTCCTGTTTCCTCATCACTCCCCCTGCCTGGGTGCACCACACCTGCYGTAATAGTATTGAAAAAGGTAACGACAAAACATTATCCAGTCTTTAACAACAACCAATATAAGTGTTGAGGAAGGTAGTCAGTACCAATAACTTCAGAAGAAACTTCAGGAGATGTTAATGGAATGGAATGAACTGTACAGAAAGCAAGCTGCTTCCTTCATACCTACTACATTATTTGCTGAAGCCCTGGAGCAAAAGGGTTTATTTTCTTCCAGAACTACAGGGCTGAAGGCAAGTACTTTCCAGAGACAGAACAGCTGAACCAGACAAATGAGAAAATTTTGCTGCATCTTCAGCTCCCTCGGCCATCCCACCCCACCTGAGGCCTTTTACTTCATATTTCTTTCACTGAAACTGAAGTTCTCCCAAGCAATGTCTTGGAAACAGAGACAGGAGAACAAATCACCCCACTAGATGCAACTTGCATCCTTCTCTCTGCTAGAAACTGGGGCCAGAGAGTGGCTGATGATCCTGACATGTGGAGACGTGGCTTTTTATGAAATTACCTGCTCTTAATTGAGAGGGAGACCTTCTATCATGACCAGGCAGTGCAAGGACTGTACAACTAATTTCAATCCATTACTGTTAGTGTTAGTGAAAGAGAACTGTTACCGTCTAAACTAATAAGGGAATTTTTCACTGTGTCATTTATATAGTAGAAGGAATTGTAAAATAGCTCCATGACAAATAGCTGTACTGCTGGAGTTTCCTTAGTTTGTCATTGCACACAAAGATCTCAGCCACCATAAAATTAAATTTCTCCACATTGCAATTGTTCAGCAATGAGACAAACCAAATTTTCTGCTAATTGAATGCGCTGAGCTACTTATATATTCATAGTGAGCTGGTGCTTTCAGCACCATCGCACTCCAGCTCTGCGGGAGCCTTCCAAACAGCAGCGTTGAACGAGCAGAGCCAGTGTGGGGCTGGCACAGCCACCGAGTCACCCACAGAGCCTTTGGCATGGGCTGGGAGCCCAAGGTGCCACCTTGGTGGTGGTAGGGGCATGGGTCTCCTTTCCTTCCTTGGGAAGCACAGGTGTGCTGTCCAGCCCCAGCCTGTTCTCTCGGGCATGTTTTCTGGAGACTGCTCTTTCTGCTTTGCAGAAATAGGACTAGATGGCCTAAGGCAGCCCCTGATTCCTCCAGTTCACCAGTGGCTTAAGCTTACTTTTTCCTAGCTCATTAGCCTCCTGCACTTCCGATCATAACTCTTCAGAAACCTCTAACATACTCGGAGGTTTCTAAACACAATGCCCCATTACCTGGCACAAAAAAATGCCCTGATTCAAGGTAAGACACCCTTCATGAATGCCTGTGCTCCAGTTTCCTTGCTACAGTGGGGACGCTCTCTGGGTTGATGTGAGCATCCTGCAGAGCACCGGGATCTCTCCCACCAGTCAGAGTCATGAAGCAAACACCACCTAAATGCCAAATCTCAGAGTCTCTCTCTACATGCTTGATTAGATTTTTCCAATGTTTGACAGCCTCTGATATTAACCCCAGGCACCCTTGCTTTGAAATCATATCCCTCTCCTCGAGTCCTGTGACCTATGTTTGTCCGAGTTTCCTAGATCTGTATTCTCCTAAAGAGCTGATATAACACTCGCTGTCTGCAGTCAGACGCCAGTGAAACATCAGTGTTCTGGTCCTGTTTTGTTCTAGGCTGTCCGAATTTGTTCATCAGTGAATTACCCTTGCAGATATGTGTCTCAAAAGCAGAAAACTTGACACCTTTCATCTGTTCCATCATGCAAGAACTAGGAGATAATAAACAGAATAAGACAGAGACATAAGAAAGACAGCCAGCTCGTAGCCATACAAGGGAATTTGCGTGCTGCTGGCTGACAGGTAACCAGGGTCATACAACTGCATTCTGCAAATCTATTTCATATTCACCGTGGTCAAATTTGCCACGTCAGTATAAGTTCCAAGACTTCTTAATATGCCACTTACAGCCCCAGCTACTAGAATTATCCTGTTCAAAAATTTCCGGCTTTCATTTTCTTAAAGTACTTTTCTCATCTCCGTGGTTGCACAGAGCAGCTTGAAGCAAGTATACATTCAACTCAAAATAACATATGTTTAAAAAAGCCTTATAATTTCAATCCTCTGGTGATCTCTGGGTAATAAACTTGATATTTTTTAAAACCTGCACTTGGCCAGATTGGATTTTATAGATGTGTCTGTGAATCTGTATATACATGTGTGTATGTACATGTGCACATGCCCATCTTTTAGACACAATCTATCCAAAAGGACATAGAAGAAAATGAAGAAAAACCTAGCAGTGATTTCAAGGATTAATTTGGGAAGACACCCATTCCAGTTCTATATATTGCATTGTTAAGAATAGAAGCATTTCACAAATGCCTGAAAGCCCCAGAAAAACAGGCTGCTAAGAAAGCATGTGCTGCCAGAAACAAGCAGAGCAATCTCCAGTTGACTTACTATGTGAGCAATCAAAAAGCAAGGGTTAAAGGCTGTTAGAGGCCAAAGCATGAGCTTTCTATCCTCTAACAACTATTTTGGACAATACATTTGAGCTAGGTATCTACAGGTATTAAGGTATCTAAACTTCTTCTGATGTCAGATTCCCCAGAAAGATTAATATTGCTGTGGATCTACCCCTACCCTCTGCATATCAAGAGAACAGGTACCAATATAATGCAGTTCCAGTTTCCCCCTTCTGCTCTGGAAACTATACTGCTCCTTGGTCAATGGGTTCTGTGCTGGTTTTATCTGGGATAGAGTTAATTTTCTTCATAGTAGTTAGTATGAGGTCACGTTTTGGATTTGTGCTGAAAACAGTGTTGATAATATAGAGATGCTTTTGTTACTGTTGAGCCATGCTTACACACAGTCAAGGCCTTTTCTGCTTCTCACAGCACCCCAGCGAGCAGGCTGGGGGTGCACAAGAAGTTGGGAGGGGACACGGCTGGGACAGCTGACCCCAACTGACCAAAGGGATATTCCATACCATATGATGTCGTGCTCAGCATATAAAGCTGGGGGAAGAAGAAAGAAGGGGGGATGTTCGGAGTGATGGCGTTTTGTCTTCCCAAGTAACCATTATGCATGATGGAGCCCTGCTTTCCTGGAGATGGCTGAACTCCTGCCTGCCGATGGGAAGCAGTGAATGAATTCCTTGTTTTCCTTTGTTTGCATGTGCGGCTTTTGCTTTACTTATTAAACTGTCTTTATCTGAACTCATGTGTTTTCTCACTTTTACTCTTCTGATTCTGTCCCCCATCCCACTGAGGGGGAGTGAGCGAGCGGCTGTGTGGGGCTTAGTTACCAGCTGGGGTTAAACCACGACAGGTTCCCAGAAGATGAGTTGGGTTCATCTGAATGGAAAATGTGGGTCATTTATTAATGGTGGAATTGATTTTATGCACAATATTTCAGGGAAGTGCATTCAGACATTTTGCAGCCCTCCATATCAAGGTCAGTTTTATTCTCAATATACAACAGTGAGCTCTGCTGGGATTTGCGTGGGCTGCCAAAAGGGTTCTGTTCACACTGGTCATGCATTAATCCACTGATTAGTTTAGTCACTCACAACATTTTATTTCCACTGCATACCTTCGCTATTATCTTTTATACTTCCTGTATTTCAGGAGTATTATGGGGATCTTTTATTAACATATACACGGGGATGAGATTTAATCTCTTTAATTTATTATCTATTGTATTTCTAGTAAACCCTTCTTTGTAATATCCAGGCAKCACCCTGACGGTAAATCTCCACTGCTGAAAGGCACTACAGAACTGCAAAGTATTCTTTATTAAATGTTTTATTTTATTACCAAAACTCTTCAAATGTCCTTAATATATTTTTCAAGCAGTTTTCATTTGGCAGTGAAATGACTGATCCTTGCAAATCTTTTGTCTTAGTGCTTAAACAAGTGAAATCTGTATTCACTCCCAAGTACACAATGTCCCATGCTTTCCAATAACAGAGATTATCCATATTTTCACTGGTTGCTATGGAGAAGGTCACTGAAACACATTAGGTAGCCTAGGAATTGAACATGTCCAGAGGATCTCATGAGGAATGGCTGAGTCTTGCAAAAGGGGTTCAAGCTTTGGCCAAGATCTCACCTAGAGCAGGATCTGTCGTGGAGGGAACTGCATCTTCCGAAGGTAAGAAGCAAATGAAGCAAGGACTTGTGCAGAAAGTCACACATTACTTGAGCAGTGAAAGCTGAGACACCGAAGCCAGTGGGGTCTTTTGGCTCCAAGACACCAAAGGTAGCTTTACTCGCTGCAAGCCTGGCTCGGTATGAAGCTTTTCTCCAGGATGTAAAGCAATGCCCAGGAGGGCCTCGAGCTGCAGAAGTATGGCTTCACTATGGCCTGACCTACCATAAGGTGTTATACTGTGCCTGCCCGCAGCTGTTTGTGGTATGCAATTCCTCAAGCCCAGTTTTTACAGAACCATCTCAGAAGCCCTTTGAAAACTGGAGCCAGAGACAAGCTGCAAGCCTGTTTATTGATGACCTGTTCCTCAGAGGGACTAAGTGAAATTATCTATTGGGAAAGACCTCACCAAATGTAAGAGTATCAGCTGGGCCCAGTATATTTCTTATCCCATCTGATATCCATTCTCACTGTCACTTTGCCACAGTGTGGCATCACATCATATTACTGATGTGTTTCTGTAAAGCAAGCTGAAAAATACTGGCATTATTCTATGCTGTTCTTGGATTATTTGGATTTCCAAACTGCCTAGACCTTTTAGTTTTATTTAGCATCATTTAGCAACCCTAAGGATTAACCATCTCACAAAGGAATCAAGTCTCCTATATCAATGTCTCTAGTTTTAATAAGCTTTTTGGGCCAGGAGTTTTTTTAATATTTGGCCAGTATTTATCATATGATACATGCACTGCCAGACCAAGTCTCTCTAACCTCTTCTATCTTCAGTTTCCTAGATGAACTGTTTACTTATTAGCCAACATTGTAATTTCTCCTAGATTTTCTACCACTCTTATAATTCACATATTTTATTTTTAAGTGGTAAAAAGAGATTAAATGTCTCTTATGAGGCCTACAGGGAGCCAGGAATTTATAGGATGTAAACCCAGGACTCCTGAGTCTCGTTCTGTGTCTTAAGCTCTAAGACTACAGCGGTCAAACCCGAGAGACTCCTTCGCCGTCAGCCTCCCCATGAAGCTGGCAGCTGTTCTATGATGCCACATTTTTAGCAAGTTTTCTTGCCAGTGTGCTGTCTTCAAGGTTTCAGAAAGAAAGCTCAGGCAACACACTGAGTGAAGGGCTTATCTGTCGCCTCCCAGGGGGATCCGTACGGTCCCTGCCTCTTTGCATGCCTCTGCTAGGAGTGAGCGAGAGCAAGCTGCCAGCACTGTGCCTATGAAATTCAGCAACAAGCCTCACTTTCAAGTGATGCAACAACTTCTAAAATGTCAGAACAACCCAGGAAACTAGCTTTTGGATAAAGAATAGCTGCTGAATTGAAACCCTGCAAGGCTGAAGCAATGGCGCTCAGGAGTACGTCATACTCCAGAGACATGGCCAAGACAGTTTCTCCTTTTTCCCTACAAAACTCATAGCCCACACAGGTTGGAGTACCAAGAAGCACTGCAGTCCAGCAGGACTCCCTGCTGACGGCAATGAGCAGAAAGCCTTGATTTCTGACTTGTGCTTTTTCACCCCCATCTTCCTGTCCTCTTACATGAGAATCTAAGAAAACATTCATTCCCAGGAGAGGATTCACCATAGAGACTGGGGCATGCTAAGAAGACGTTTGCTTTCCCCCATTTTTAAGCTCTGGTCTCCCACTTCTTTTCTATGCCCTGGCACCCCTGGTACTCCCCACTGCAACACTGCAGTTCCAGTCCAGCCATACCCTACCAGCAAGCAGTTAAGTGGGAGGTGGTACCTGCCATGGGAAGCATAAAGTCAAATTGCAGGTTCACCCCTGCCGTGTGACCTGGCATAAGGCGATGCAGGCATGAATGGGTGATGGCAACTGAACACTCCTTTTCCCATCAGGGCTATAACTGCTGGTTGTCCTTTGCAAGCCAGGTTACTGCAGCCATCTCTTACAGGCTGTAGCTGCAGCCCAAAGCAACTGCGACACATGGGCACCAGCTGGTGAGAAGCATAGCTGTCTACCCACTCCATGAATTGGGCAGCCCTGAGCACACCAGAGCTGGGAATAGGGCCCCTTCCCTGCCACCACTCTGAAATGGAGGTCCTCATTTTCCAAAAAATCCATAGATCAAGCCATGGCTATGTCAACACCTGCATTTCCCCCTGTGAAACACACACTGTGCACTCACAATGGCTCTGCTGCCCTAGACAGTGCCCAAGGCCCCCAGTGCAACCCATGGGAGCTGGGGAGAAAGGGTTATCCAGCCAGGGGGCCAGGTGGGGACTGACCCCCCCAGAGAAGACCAGCTCCCCTGGATGGCTTTCCCCTGTGTGAAAAACCTTTTCCCTGAAAAGTGTCGTTTACAATCCAAACACAGTTTCTGTCTATTCTCATTTCTCCCCATCAGAAAAGCCCTGCTTTTAACAAAGCCTTGAAAAGGGGGACAGAAAAGGGCTGGACATGTCAAAGGCTACTATTATTACTGCCTTTATGTGACAGGCACAGAGGAAGGTGGCTGTTTAAATTTCTCAGACAGACAGACAATAATAGGTAGCAGATGGATGGACAGGCTCCCGCTGGGAACAGACAATGAATTTCATTTTCTTACAGCACCGTCTACTGCAGAACGGGGATGATACTGCAGTACGTGTGCCAAATTCCCTTCACTGGAATGGATCCTGCACAGACCGGACTCTCGCACACAGCATAGATCTTTATATACTAAACAGGAAAGAAAAAGGGCTGACTTACAGCTTTTGTCTTCAAAATCCATTCACAGTAAAAATCTAACAGGAAAAGGAAGACTGTCCCACTTTTTGCAGCGCCAGGAGATGCTTCAGTATAACCGGTCCCTCGACACTTCACGGGTTTGTACAGAAATTGCTTTTCTCATCTCTGAAGCACAAGCGCTCATTGACAGAAAGTTAGCAAGCACCGAGCAGCGCACGCAGCCGCAGCTTACAGCAGACAGCGCAGGAGGCATCACCCGAAAGGGGACACCCCCGCAGCTCCCTGTCCCCAGCCTCCCCTCCCAGTGCAGGGGCTGGGGTTCCCGTAGCTGATCCCAGTCCTCTTAGCTGGGGAGAGCTGATGAGAAGCCCCAGGGCTGCAGCCCCCCCGTTTGCCAGCGGTCCCCTTGCTGTCACAGCAGCCATCCCCTGCTGTCCCCTTCCTCCCTGCACAGTCACATCCAGCCACCTGCCGTCAAGGTGAGATGTGAGAGACACAGGGAAAGGAGGGAGGGAGTAGGTTTGCTTGAGTCATTCCAGGGACTGCAAGGCCTTTTAAATGATGTTGCCAGTTTGCAAATGGGTTTAGAGCCTTTCAATGGTAAATTTTAGTCTAAGCACACTGCTCTCGCTCGCTCTGAAATAATGCATGTACGTACACATAAATATCTCCAGGCTGCAGCCAACCCCATCCATCCCCATCCTGGAGCTCACTATTAGCTCCAATATCCTGGCATGCAGCCTAAGACCTTTCAAGCGATGCATTTAGGAATGATCGGTTGTTTTACTGTAAGAAAAATAATTCCCTGGGCTGGGGAAAACAACTCAGCAATGAAGACTAACATAATCCACCTTTGCCTGCATTTCAGCTTCAAGCCGTTTCCTAAATGAAATACTTGCAGAGATGGTGAGTACTCCTGACCAGTGCCTGGTCTGGAGAGCGCATCATCCTCATCGTGGCCAGCTAGACTGCCCTGTTGAGGCTCTGCCTTCTCATATAAAAGCCCTTAAAGCACTAGGGTTTCTTTCCCATGCATTTTGTGCTTCTAGGATTCAAATCATCCGTGTCTCACCTCAAACCTGAGAACCAAATCCATCTCCCACTGTGGCCCTTGCAATTCCACTGGCTGCCCCCAGCACTGGAGGCATCCTAAGTCTCAGTACTTAGGACAAGCTAAATATCAACTCTGTGACTCTCAGGGTATTCCCTGTCATTTAAAAAATAATAAAGAAGATAAAAAAGGCAAGCACTGTCCTTAGTGTAAAGTTTACTCTTTCAGCTTTGGAAAGTATTTTAATATTAAGGAAACTGATCTAATAAACCCAGAAATGCAAAAGTGTGTAAAGGCTGAAGGCAAGATGTGGGAGGGTACAGAGGTGAGGGAATTAGCATGGAGCCCCACCTGAACTCTTCTGCAGCCTGTTCCAAGCATGACACTTCTGATTGATCCCTTTCCTTCCCGAGAGAGGTCCAGCCCTTCCCTTCGAGCCCCCAGATCCACACACATTGCAGTATTTGAAATCTGCATGCCAGCCATCTAACCTGGCCAGCCTGGCAATGGTAGCTCTTACTCATGATTCACACTGGTGAAGTTAACAGGATGCTTTCTATAGGGAGTACTTATGGGGAGYGAGCAAGGTGAGCAAGTCTGAAATCGGAGATGCAGTTACAACACTATCATCCCACAGCATGAGACACCAGAGATTGAGCATTCACTTGAAAGGCTCCTACCACATCACAGTGATCTCTGAGCAGCCCAGAGCCGAACCCTGAGTTCTGGGCTTGCCCCGTTTGCAGGGAGAATGGTGCAGTGCTTAGTGCACTCAGCTCCCTGTAGACACATTTTGGGGTACACCTGCAGAGGCAGTCTTAGCTAGGATGGATCTGGTGACCCACTGCTGCAATCTGCTCCACTCCAGTGATAGCTTATACACACCACAGTTTAATTACCAACAGACATATTGTTCCTTAGAGATCAAAGCCAGCTGCTAAGCTGCTAATGGTAGGGACTGCTCTGGTTTGCAATGGAGTTGAGTACTCCATGTGTACATCCTTTGAGCACATGTCCTGCTTCCCATGCCTTTGTCCACATTCCCATAGACACCTTCCAACAAACAGCCAATATCAACATCTAAAACAAGAGAAGGTCCATAGCTGCTCAAAAATGTTTGCACTTCTTTCCCCTTCGTACGTCCCCTGATCATTTGCTCCCACTTTTGCTTTGCAATAAAGAGAATAAGGACAAGGTTAAAGAAATGAGATGTGAATAGTGACCTTCCCTATAAACTCCATAGGCAGAAAAGGAGGCTGAGCAGTAAATTAGAAAGCACCTGCCAGAGCTGCCCTCCCAGGTCACCTGGAACCACAAGGGAGGAATTGCAGTTATTGCCATGGCAATTCTGCAGACTCTATTTTATATTGACCTCAAGGTACTAGTGAGTGTATAGTGCTAGAAGTGAAAATGGGTATGGATGAAATCATGAAGTATGTACTGTCACTGATTATCCTTCCTAAAGAGACTCTGAGTTTCAGTGGAAAAAAAATCTGTATTCCTTGAGTAGCCGTGACCCCTAAGGATGGGAGCAGCTGGATCATCCCAGTAGCTCTCATTCTCACTAGAATGACAGAGGATTTTGGTGTAACCTTGCAACTAAAATCCTCTACAATACATTCATCACCAGCCTCTTTTAGGTGTCAAATTACAATAGATGCCTCACATTTTCATGCACAGCAACTATTTTCATAAAGGAATTGGAAAGCATTCACTGAAGTTGCAAATACTGTTTGACTTCTGGAGGGTTTTTTAAATTTTCTTGCTCAGTATAAAGAAGATCTTTAAACTTGAAAGTTGAAGTCATTTGTCTTCATGATGGCAGCTGCTGACCACAGGGAAAAGGTCACTGCTATTACCAATGACAGCATCCCAGCAGATCATCCTCTCTTAGCATTTTTCCTCCTTCATTCCCTCCTTCAACAGAAGGTCAAACATCACCTCTCCTCCAGGGGGGAGAGACTACTAACATTTCCTCTTTGCGTTAGGAACAGTTAATGGAAATGGCACTAAATCACTGTTCATGTTCCCATACAGACAGTTACAGAGAGCAAAGACCATCTGCTTGTCTGGACTCCCATGAGGAGCCATAAGATAAGGGAAAGAAGTTTTCTTCACATAAACCTCAATTTTGAATCCACAGCATTACCAAAAGTCATGGTCCACTTTCATTCCTAGCTTGGAGGAGATGCTGTTGGAGTCTTTTGTGTGGCATTGTTAGCAATGTCATATCAGCATTTAACTGCTCTGGACAAAACCGCTGCACTAGATACTCTCACAGACCCTAATAAGAACATAAAGAACTTATGGTCTCAGTGTAAAGGACAAAGTACGAGTGGCAAAACCCAAGTCAAATGGTTGACTGAGATCATAGGGCAAGGCCATGCCACAGCTGGACACAGTCCTACCAACTCACCAGCTGCATTGCTAGCTATGCCTAGGACACACTGCCACCTCCCAAACTTGCAAAGCTTGTCACCTTTTCTGGACTTAGACCTGTAACAGGGTGGGACGGAACAGTCCCTGACTGTGCAAGGAGATGCAGAATAGGATTGTCCTGTTCGTCTACACAAGGATTATACAGGAATGTGGGGCAAGAAAATGGGAAGTGATTAAGATAAGCTGTATCCTGTACCTGCTTCCTTTTTCAGACACATTCTGAACTCAATAGACAATACAGAAGACAAATTCAGGCACATGGTGAAATGAAGGGGAGGTGCAAAAGTTTTAAAGTCTCTGACAAACAGCAGTGATGGTAGTGCAGTACAGGTGCCAGCTGTGGAGCTGTGTTAATGAATTTCCTTCTCACTCAGACGTTAATGTATGCCACAGACTGGCAATACAACGTACTTGAAACCCCATGTCACTGTTCATTGCATTTTTTAAGCAAAGCTGATGGTTCTTCTCATATTTTATCACCTCATTTTTGTTATTATAAGGCATTTCATTTGCAAGGTATGTGGCATGAAACAAGCTTCACATAGACTTAGATGAAGGCATATTTAAATAGGTTATGTTTAAATAGCATCTAAGTAGGTGACAGGTTGTTTTTAACATGTTTAAATAGGCTATTTACTTTTTATCAAGTTTAGTACTTAATCAAACGATTTGCTTGGCAGGTATAAAATGGCTGTCCCCAAGGCCATAGGAGTCAGACAGAAAGTAGAAAGATTGGCTTTTCCATTGCTTCTGTGGTGATAAAATTGCACACGGATTTTTCACGCACACATTGGCCATTCAAGAAAATCAGAAACCTCATCTGTCCGAACACGCTTTATCCATTTTTTTTTTTTTCTATGTGGCAAGCCATTTGGAAAGTCGGCTTCCAGCCGAGCACATCAGCTGGCCACCGGAGCTGTCCCGCAGCCCTGGTGCTGATGCCGGCTCACGCCCCAGGCGCAACGCAGCCTCATAGTGTTACCTCTCCTCTCAGCTTCATCACTGCTCTACTACATCTAGGGAAGCAGAGCAAAAAGTAAGTATTGCTTCTGCTTTTCTAATTTACATATTTTTCTGATAGAAAAACCGTTTTGCAAGGCAGTTGCACACCGCCTTCTTCAGAAAGAGCAGATTCAAATATTGAAAAATGACAAGGCTATTAGGATCTGTGTATCTCCCATCATACATGATTCCCCCAAATTTCAGCTCATCAGGAATTACACCATCAAACGTTAATGCAACCTACCCCTTGTTTTACCAGAAGTGTTTGCAGACTTATCAATTACTTTCATGTTTATCTACCAGCACACTGAAAAATATGGGACTTAAGAAAATTAGTTGCTGAGCAACACCAGCAAGTGAATAGTGAATCTAACTTCAAACAGATGGCTTATTTGTAAGGTGAAAACTAAGTGATCACTGACCAACAAAAAAAATACACATTTCTTTCCTCTCCTTTTCCTGACCCTTCTCAGAACTCTTTGAGACAGGACTGTCACATGAAGAGTAAATGAGAGTTGGGGAAGACTAATATAGATCTGCTTTCAGGAATATTGGAATTAAAGGTTATTGGACATTGATACATGCCCAGGTCTCCTGAGAAGATGTTTATCAGACATTTCATCACCTTCACCTGTCTAAGATTAGATGACCTTGTGAAGCTACAGTTCCTCATTCTGTTCTTTTCTAAATTTTTGTTCTTTATTTATTTAGGCACAAGGGAAGGGTGCTGTGGGAAAATAAAAAACTTGGTGATTTTTAGTATGTACCAGGAAAATAAAGAGAACTGGTTGGCTGAGACAGCAGAATTTGATAATTCCTCCTCTTCTTCCTCTTTTCTTCTGGGCTCTCTATGCCATACTCAGAAGGGGCTGTTGCTTTCCCATCAGTTCCCAATCCTTTATTTCCCTGACATTCCATGTTCAGTGATACAGCTGTGACCTCTAGGCTGAGGAAGAGGCAGGAAGCAGAGTATTTTGACTTACTAAGCAAAGAGGGAAATATTCTGTGAACAGCCTAATTTCTTTTTCTTTGTGTCTCTTTAAGAAACCAATGCGTGTTCTGTCGTGTTTGCTTCCATCAAGCTTTGGGGATTGACGTAGGTTTCCTCTTGCTTTCCTTGAGATTGCTTTAAGGGCTTATACTAAAATAATGAGGCATTTTAAAAAACTTTCAACCTACCTGAACTCATCCATTTCAGGCACTTAGCTAACTGTGTCCCTTTGATCTCCTCTCACTGGGAGGGGAGGTAGATTTGAAAGACAATGTAACTGTTTAAAAAAAAAAGTTCTTTTCTCTGATGCCAGCTCACTTTGTGTTACACTTTCTGGAGAAATATCCTCTAAAATGGCAGATAAGAGCCTGAGTTTCCTGCCTCACTCAGGGAATTCTGGTTTTATAGTTGCCTTATAAATACTTTTTCTTATTTTAAAACCTGTGAGAGACACTAAAGAGTCCCTGTGACAGAAATACAATTAGTAAATCAAATCTCTCCATGGACTAAAACAAGAACTCCATGGCACCTTGGTCACTCAGGGCACTAGTAGGGAACCAGACCCTATGTCAGCACTGCCGTGCCATGTGGCCCTGGACAAGCCATTCCCCTTCCTGTACCTTGGTTTTATCTGCTTAATCCTGATTACTATAACTCTGCATTTCAGGGAGATACCTATACAGGAAATTTATAGAAAGGGTTGGCAACAACCTCTGCTGTCGAGGGACCTTCATGCCGGGTAAACATCCCTCTCTGCAGAATCTTTCTTTGCCTTTGGGCAGCTCCCTTGGGAAGCTGATCCCTGCTCTTGCTTGAAGGCTTTGATCCCACCATCATTCCTTCTCTCCAGGCTTTACCTTCACTCCCTCTGACACAGAAAGGGCTTAGAAAAAGACATAGCACCTCTCATGAAGCTGCAATTCAGCCTGAAGATTTCTCTGAAGCAAGAGACTGACTGAAAGCTGCTGAGGTCCCCTGGCCAAGGTCTCCCCCTCCTCAGGACCCCCATGCAGGAGGGATGTCAGATGCCACCACCTTCCTCTTGCTCCCATCTCTAGCCCTCATTACCCATTTACACCATGAAACATCCCTGCAGGTGGTGGCAAACCATTCTCCTGGGCATGGAAGCAGGCGATGCTGTGCCACAAGAGGAGAGCAGTGCATTGCTTTGTTTGCTCTATTGTTCAGAGCCTGCAGCACCTTGGAAATACAGTTTGCAGAGCTGCCCTTGGAATGTGAATCAGGCAGAGCTGCTGGTTGCTGATACCTGTTGTGAGACATCTCCCTTAGTCTAAATTGTTAGACAGTTTAAGAGCTATTGGACATCGGGCCAGGTTTTGGCAGGATTGCTGCTGCTCAGGCTATAATGTCTCTGCCTTTCATTTGTTCTCATTTGCTCCGGCAAGCAGTGCTCATGACAACTCTGTGGCAGAACATCCTTCAAAGGCCAGCGGCCAGATAAACAAACTGGACTACCAGATATTTCAGCAGCAGGTCTCAGCCAAGGAAGGAAAGCACTCGAGTCCTTTTAATTGCCTGTTTAATCCCCAGGGAGGGGAAGGGAAAGTAAAATTACTTCCCTCCCTGTAAAGCTTCAACCCTTGGAGGTAGTTGCTATCTCAGAGAGGAGCCAAGATGTTTGGGACTGCCTAGGGAGGAAGGAATGGAGCAGGGTAAGCAAGGGTGAGCGCTAGGGGAATGGAGGCATTGCAGGAAAAGGGGAAAAAAGAAAAGAAAGAGTTAAGTAACAGGGGAAATTCCCTTTTCCAGCCCAGCTTTTAGATGAGGGTGAGGCAAGGAGAGAAGAAGCAGGACCGCTGGAGACTTATGTGAACAAGCACTGGACTCCAAGCTGCTGGGGCAGCACTTGGGGAGGCACATCCAAACACACCTCAGAATTTATTCTAGCTGCAAGTTCTGCAATTAAAGTGTGAGGCTTCCCCAGTGAAAGCTACCACCCCCATCTGCCATGATTTAAACTACAGAAACCTCTTCAAGCGGGTGTGATTAGTCACTGAGGAGAGTCTTTGTTTGCACAGTTATCTCACGGCATTCACGCTTGCTGCTGCAGGATTCCTCTCTTCCCTAGCTGGGCTATTTGTGGTCATCTTAATAATACAGCGCAGAAATGAGAAGATGTTATGGTTTTGCAATATAACCTGTGCCTGATTACCAAGTAAATTTGGCCTTTGTATTAAGGTAACCAAAGCGCTATAAATTCCCAGGTGAAGAATAAGCCCTTTTTACAGCAAAGCAAGGGTGTTCAAAGACATTTGTCCCAGTTTAATTAGATTTCAAAAGTGGATTTAAATGAGCTTTAAGCCTCCAAACTGCTGGGGAAGCCCAGTATTTTACCTCTGTGCCATGTGATGATAAATAACCTTAATGCCTATTCTTCCACGCAGAGTTCCCACCTTCTCAGGGCCAAGCGAGCAGTGTATTTATGTTATTGATTGAAATAACAGTTTAGTCTGCCACTTGGTTTTAAAGGATCTACCTGAGAGCAATCAATCCCGTTCAGGTCCATCTCCCAGCTGCCGCGTGACTGCCACTATCACTGACAGCTACATCTCCCTCCCAGGAGAGCCAAAGACCTTTAAGATGGCAATGCAGATTTAGGCACTTGTCCAGACCACTCCATTACTCTCTCCAGACCACAGGGGAGCTCTGCGTGATCTTCATTACACACCGGGGAAAAATGATGATAAAGGAGAAGCAAARGAGTTCTTTCTTCCCTTCAGAAATACCCTCTGTGCAGGTGGAGCACAGGTCACAGGTATCTCCCAACGCAGAGGGGAAGAGCTGCAGAGCTGCATGCTTGTACTTCCAGGCATGTCTCAGAAGTGGGATTTTAATGGGGTGGGGGATACCTCTGAACAAGCCCATTATTCTCCCCATGTTATTATCTAATTGTCCCTGGCTGTGCAGCAACGGTATAAAGAGTTTGGGGGCTGACTTAATTTGCTGGAGATTTCATCTGGTAGCTGCAACAACAGGGCTGTGATTTGTATTATGTGACACAGCAGCAGCTGCTCAGCCCCAGCTCTGAGATGGCTCTAGCCCAAGAGAAATATGAGGCACTCATTTACATCAGTTGCATTTTTGCTTTGGAAAGAAAATAAATTCAATTAATACAGCAGGACAAATCCCCCTGACGCATACATAGAAACAGCTGCCTAGGAAAAAAGGGAAACTATGGTATTGTGAAGGAATAGGAAATATTTCCATGGATTGGCAAGGTTAGTCTGCCACCCTTCAAAAGCAAGTCAAATTAAGTCATTCTGGTATAAAATCCTTATAGTTTAGGTAACCAAAGCACTTTGGCTGTATATTACCGTTCTGACCTTCAAGATGACTCACCTAGATGTATGTGTGCACATGTGTGCACCTTTGGGGCCTAATCCTGACCAAGTTACACCTGCCTAGTTTAAGTGCTGGTTTGTGCAGCACCTGCAAGCAGTCAAAGACAAGCGAGTTAATTCCTTCTCTTGAACCTGAAAGGCAGCTACCTGCCAGCCTCAGAGAGACATGTCTGAGCACAGGTGTCATCCCAATGGTCCAAATTGGGCAATTCAGGTAAATTGTCCTTGGTCCTCAGGCTGTAACCTCCACTGAGAGCAAGGGTGCTAAATCCCTGGCTGTGCTCACCACTAGCTCTCAAAACTCTTTACAGAGGTCTTCATTCTCTGAGGTCTTCACCTCATGCAGAGGATCGTGCATTTCACTTTAAAAGAGGGGGAAACTGAGGCACGGAAGTAACATACCCACAGATGTGCAACAGTAAGGAAAGGAGCACTGATCTCAGTTAATAGTCTTCAGCAGACTACACAAGACCCTCTCAAGAAGATGAGCTCAGAGCGCCAGGTATTAATTCAACCCTGCTGACTTTTCTGTTCTTATTCCTCTGCCCTCCCTGAATCACTCAGCCAAGCCCTTATCACTCCTCCCTCAGCTCCCTCTTAGCCTGCAGTAGGTCAGAAAGAAAAAAAGACATATTCCTTTTGGGGGAAAAAAGACAAGAGGAAAACAATGAGGTCCCACTGAGTTTGGAACTGTTCAGCCTCTTCTTATTTATTTGAAATTATTTTTTTCATCTGTTTCCCGTTTCTGGGGAAGTCAGCCCTCGTGAGAATACCCTCAAGTGAATCAGCACAGGATGAAGTGTCACCCCCAGGACTGGGGTGGATACGGGAGGGTCCAGCTCTCTGCACAGGGCAAAGCAGAGAGCTCAGGCTTTTGAAAGGGGTAAAGGAAGACCTGTGGTGTTGGAGACCAGCCAGCTTCCACCACACCACCTAAAAATTACAGAGCAATAGGAGATGGGTAACACTCTACACTGATTTGTCGAAACTGAATCACTTCAAACTATTCTAATTTCTTTTTAATGGAATAATAAGTCTTGTGGGTAAAGAAGCACAAATATCAAGGAATCCTGACTTTCAGAGGCGTCTGTCACTGTCCCATTGGTGTTGCCATAGACAAGCTATGGAAACATGAACAGGTAGAGCTGTGATGAGGCAGAAGAGGCTGGAAAAAGCAGACTCCAGGAGTCATTTCCAATGGCTTGCTGACAAATCAAAAGGCAGTATCTGTAGCTGGCAGTCCTGGTCTGCTACCATTGGAGATTTACAATACAGAAGGGGATAAGGAAGGGACAAACATGCTTACTAAATCTGCAGATACTGCTAAGCTGGGAAGAGCTGTGAGCATGTTGTGGGACAGAAACAATTCAAAATAGTCTTGACAAACTACTGAAAGATTTAAAAAATGTAATTCAATAAAGGACAGGTAAACAACATCTGAATTTCATTGGGAATAATTCACTGGCATCAAGGCAAACTGGAGAGCCACAGGCCAGGCAGCAGAGCTGAAGCAGGGAGGATCACGAGTTAGGGAGGTTAGACAGCTGCTGTAAAACCAAAAGGCAGACGCTGTCCAGGGCTGCAGAAACCCCCGTGCTGCCCAGAAGACACAGTTAGAAAGTCTCTGCCAGAGTCTTGTGTCCAGTTCTGGAACCACAGCTCAGAAATATGTGAATGAACTGCAGACAAAAATGGTCAGAGGTATAGAAAATTCAGTGTGCTAGGAAAGGATGAAACAGGAGCTGCTCAGCTTAGAAAAAAAAAGAGAGGGGAAGCACTTAATGCTCTGCAAATAAAATGTTACTACAGAAAAGAAGTTATCAGTTCTTCTGTGGTGGTTTGAGCAAGAAGCAATGGGCTTGGACTGCAGTAGAGGAAATTCAGAAAGTATTCTTAATATTTAACTAAGTAAAATGGACAGAGAAGAACTGGAATTGCCTGTGCATGAGAGATCTGGATTCTCCAGTGATAAGAATCTTCCAAGAACAGTTTAGAAAAGCATCTGTCAGGGGCACAGCAAGGTGAGTCAATCCTGCCTTTAAACAGGAAGAAAGACRTAGACTCATGGCTTTTCCAACCCAATTTTCTGCAACTCCTGTGACTTCTATTGTTAGTACTTGCCTCACTAAAATGGGACAGTTTCTCATCTTCCTTGAACATACTTTGCCAAAGACAGAGCAAAGAAAAAAAGGCATTTTAATTGGAATCTTCTCCATTCACCTCCCATCCACCTCCCACAAAACAGAAAAACAGTCAAGTCATCTCTTCCTAACCACATTCTCCCATGAGGTTTCTGCAGAGAGGAAAAAAACCCAAATCCATTAAAAAAGCAATATTGCTTTTCTTATTGAAATGAAAATAACTAAAAAAGTTCTTTTCCCCACTGAAAAATAAAGAGGTGAAGGGAGGAGCAGCAGACAGGCTTTATGGAGGTGTTTATCTCTGAATTCATCAAGATACCAGTGATGCTAACTTTGGGGAAGGACATGGTCCTGTGTGCTTAGCAACCCAGAGCAACACTGCAAACTGGTGAAGGCTTTGAAGTATAGCAGACTCCTGTAACCAGTGGAAACTCTGGTGTGGATGTGGGGTGGATTTAGGTAAGCAGAAAGTAATTTCCTTCTCAGGTAAATTCAGCTCAGGCATTTCTGAAGGCTGCAAAATTGGCTTCAGAAAAATCTCATGAGTAGCAGCTTCAAATGGATTATTCAAACATTTTACATTTATACTACAGTTTGCAACAAGCAACAGTTTTTAATAATGTATTTCTTTATTCCAGGAAGAGAGTTGCCAAACTCAAATTGGGGGCCAGATTTTCCTAAAGGAAGCTGAGAGCTGAGGCTTTTCTTTGGGACCATACTGAATTAATTCTGAAATCTAATCATGCAATCTAATCACATTGACTTCATGTCTTCATTCTGCAGCTGGTCAAGAAGAATCATTTTAAACTTTTATATACACACATACACACAAAACAATTTTGTGTTTGTTTCTAGCTGATTCCACATAAAATCCTTTTTGCAAATATTGATCTAAGAATTATGGCAAGAATCAAAAGCGCTAAATGAGGCAAACTGAACTATAATAGAAAAAAAAAAGGAATAGGGCTGGAACCAAAGCCACATGAAAGTTTGCCTGACGTCACTCTTTTAAGCTGCTCCCAACAAAATTCATGAGTCTGGAGGATATTGAAAACTCACATGCAAGCACAGTCCACAGTCATCGATCACATTATTTTCTGGGCTAGGCAGAGGCTTGGGCTGTAATGTTTTTCTCCTCCCACCCATGTCTTGGATGACTGGTGAAGCTATCAGACTTCACCTGGTCTTCTCACTGCTTGGCAAAGCCCAGAAAACAGCTCCAGCTATCAGGGAAGTCAATCACAAAATAGAATCTGTCTTTGTGCAGACAAATCCTGAGGATTTTGCATCACACCTACCTCACCAAGTCCTTCTTTCAAGAGGTTATTGGTACAAGTGATAAATAGGCCTTTACAGTGGTGCTTTATAGACACGTGCACACGTAGCCTTTACCAGTGCAGTCAGGATCTCGCAGCAGCTCAGAGAGCAGAATCAAGGAGAACTCCAAGGACCAGAGCACAGTAATTACTACTCTGTTTCCCCCTCATTATTTTCTAATAAAGACCACAGGAAAAAAAATGCTGCCACTTAAGAAATAAGTTATTAAGAGCCAAGACCCCAAGAAATCCATTTGCAGGTTCTCCTGAGGACTCTGTGCTGTTGTAGCTGCCCAAGATGAATGACATACTGCAGAAAGAGATCAGAGTCCTCAAGACAGCGCTAGAGTAGCTTTATTCAAGAGAATTGAATAATCTGTCTGATACAGTAAATTTTGTAATGAACTGATGAATCACAAGGAAGGACTCTGAAATATTACAGGAGAAAGGGACAGGCAGCAGCTGACTTACAGGTGGCCAACAACGTGCATCTTCTCAGCAATGCTTATTCTGTTTGCAACTGTCTCAAGAGGTTTTTAATTCAACTTTTTACCTTTTTCACTAGACATGTTCCCAGCTGGAGCAAGATGAATTATCCTTAGCTATCAAAGTGAAAATTAAAAAGCACCAGCAAGACTTGCCTAACATCTTAACGTGTTCCACATCTCTTCCAAACCCATATTATCATCCTGAAGAGAACAGCATAATCAATCCTCCTACATTCTTTTCAGTGCTCTAAGAAGTAACCTTTTCATTTACTTCTCATAGCTGTGATGTTGCAGGCTTGCAATCTACCAGAAAGGTCTTAAATAAAACAGGAAAATTCTTTTGGCTCTTTTTCCCCCCATACTCATCTGTCACAAAAACAGCATCAACAAAATCCTGCAAGTCCCCATATTCACATGCCCTCAGACTGGTCTGAATGGTCCTGAATACCTGTTACCCAAAGCTCCATTTTCTGAGAATGGCACTGATTTCASTAAACCTGTTCCCACAAGTTAAGGACAAGCCAGTGAGTTTATTTGAATGGCAGCTCCACGTACTCTTATCTTCATCCTGAGCTAGCTGTGAAAGATAGTTGAATGGTTCCAGTATAAATAGATTAGGTTTCTTCAATCCTGAAAAGAGACAGGTAAGGGAAATATAAAAATATCCATAAAATCAGGAGTGGCATGGAGAAAGGGAACAGGTACAGACTGCACATGCACTCTCTCCAAACCAGAACTAAGGAGTATCACATGAAACCATAAAAACAGGTTCAAAACGATCTAAAGGAGGTGGTTCTTCATAAATGTGTACTGCAGCCAAGGAAATCCTTGTTCTGGATGTTGTGGATGACAAATGTTGAGACAGGCTAAAAACTGGAAAATTTCACTGAAGAAAAATGTACAAAGACAGACACGGCCTTTGTTTTATGAAATCCCTGCACCACAAACTGCTGGAAGCAAGAATATTTGGAAAACTACCAATATGCTTGCCTGTATGCCGCTGTAAATGAGACACTGGGCTAGATCCAGCATGTTTATTCTTACACTCTTATAAGATTTTTTTGGACAAGACAAAAGATTGCTGGGAGGAAAAACAAGGTTAGGAAATAGTTACTGAATGCTTTCAGTATTCTGATAAAAACAGAAGAGAAAGAAGTACTACTGTTCCAAAAACTTCAATTGAAAGCAATGTTTACAACGTCCTTCCCAAAATGTAGTCATACTTCTTGTTCCAGTAGTTACTTTGGTGTCATGCCATGTACTCCTCATTACACTTTTGAGTGAAACTTGCTCTGAAGTGTTATTATGCCATACAATACGTGCTTGTTCTTCATGTGTATCCTCAAACAAATCTGCTGGCTTGAGCAACAGAACACATTTCTGCTCCTTTTAACTCTTGTTTGCTCTGAAAAATGAAGAGCTTTGCCCTCTCCTGTGTGTCACCAAGAAAACTGATTGCAAAGGCTCAGTCAATTAAACTTCCTGAAGGTATCARGGGTTGCATGAGGAGTTTGTACTCAGCTTGCAAGAATTTTCTTGATAAAGATAAGTCAGGGGAAGGAGGAGACCCAGAATGGCTCTCAAAGCCCTGATACCTCTTAGGGATAACAAGCTAACACATAGCTTGTAAGGAAACACATATTTCTAGTTAAAAGCTCAGGCATCACTAAGAGCTTGTTTTTGCATGGAAAGCTCTTACTAATTTAAAAGCATGGCAATCAAATGAACATACACTCAGACTTGTGATGGCATGTACAAACCTTGTTGAAACTGAAGTGCGCCTGCTGCTGTTGTTCCTGCAACAACCAGCCTCTATGGGATGAGCAGGAACTACCACCTTTCCATCCCTCGCCATTCAGCACTGGCTAATTACTCATCACTTCTTACATACAAAGAGTGAGCTATTCACAGGACAGTAAAAACAAAGGGAAATAAAACACATCTGACTTTTTGGGAACAAAATGTAGGAGAAAAATCTCTCAATTTCATATGGAGGAAAGGATCAGTTGTGTTTGGAGCTGCCTCTTGGCGACAAGTCAAAATTCTGGCCCACTATTTCTCCAAGGTATGGGAACATGGAAATGATGAAATAATCCACAAGACTTCAAACAATAATAATTTTCTATAAATACAATGGGATTTGGAGAGCTTAACCCAAATCTAAGGTGTCCAAATAATGCTTCATTTCTAGCCACGTTTCTGCAACGTAAATGACACTCACAACCCCATAAAAGCTCTCTCAACTCTTCATCTTCTGATTTACAAATTTATTCCTAGGAAAACACTTCAGTCATCACTGAGCTGTGATTGCCTCTTGGGTGGCAGGCAGCACTTGTTTAACTGCTTAGTGCTTGAGGATGCAACAAGAAGAGACACAGCCAAGAGAATTATACCTGGGCAAAACAGCCCAAATCCTCAGGGGTACTTTGGCTGTAACTCTCACTGACACCCATGGCAGTTCAGCCCTAAATAACTGCAAGGAGCTGTGACAATGCAGTTAATCCAGACAGAGTTTGGTCAGCATACGGCAGTAAATGCTCTGTCCTCACCAAGAGTGACGGTCTGTAATGGGAAGTTGAGAAACACTCCGTTTTACCCCTCCTGCCAATGACAGCCTCCAGACAGAGCTATCAAGAGACAAACATAACACAGTTACTAGTCTCATCACTACTTCGCTGGGTGGATTATAATGCAGAAGGCTGCCCAGTGTCCATAGCAAGTCTAAGCATTAGCATTTACATGTCTGTGTCAGCACACTCCAGATTTGAGTAATTCACAGCAAACTGCCAGCCCACAGAGTACTGAGCTTCCACAAGTCTGAAAAATTAAACTAACAGAACAAAGTGTATAGACAGACATTACAGGAAGCAAATTATCAGGATTACTATGGTAACAACACAGAGTAAATGATGACTTCAAGGCCATGACAACATATGCATTTTATAGGAACAGCTAATTGTCTGACTCTGCTCACTGACACCACAACACATTTTTCACTAAATACCTTGGTATTTGAATTTTGCTGCCTCCAGCTACTATTAACATATTTTGCATTCATGCTTTGTATAAATCCCCAGTAATGTTTCTAGTTAAAGTTCCCAAACATACATTCAATTTATATTTAATGAGACAGTGTGAGTTAAGTAAATGAGTGTTAATTAATTAAAGCATATGTATAGTGGGCTGTGAGGATTAATTAGTTAAAGTTTGCAGAGAGCTTTGAAAAATTTAAAGAACCATATAAACATGAACAGTGCTTTGGGAGAAAGAAGGAGAGTGAGGAAATGAAGAGATACAGTACATTATATCTAACCTTTAATCAACACCTGTTTAATATTGTACATGGTTTGTCATACAGTGTTAACTGCAACAAAAACGCAACCATACATTAGTTAAAATCTGGTTTATCAGCTGTTACTCTTCTGTTAAAAGTAAATGGGCCAAATTCTCCAGTTCTGTCTCTGTTGGGACACTGTCACGTAACACAACTAGCCAAAGTTATCCAGAGTTACTGGATAAGCACCAAGAGGTGAGAGCATGGGCCAAGGGGAGGAACAGTGTTTGAAAAGTCCCCAGTGCTGGCTTGCTGGGTCCCAGTGGTCTCCAGCTAGATGCAGAAGCCAAACTTTTCTAATGCTCCCACCCATGTCAAGCAGCTCCATCCCTAGCTTCAGCACCCCGTGTCTCCAGTCAGAGCTGTTGAGTCTTCAAGAGCTGTGTGGGCAAGGACAAGCCCACGCTGGCACAGTCTGGCCAGGGCCAGTAGCATGCACAGCTTGACACAGCCTGAGTATTCAGCAGAGTCTCCCATGGGGTTTGTAGTCACCACAAAGGTCACTGCTGCCATAGCTGGGGGCTGGCAGTACCTGAATATGGCCGAGAGGGTGACTACATGGTTGGCCTGCCCTGGGAGAGGGATGTCTGTGTGCATGGGGACATCTAGCAAAGCAGCCACTGTATAAAGAGCCTTAGCAGCTCTGCCTGTGCCTCTGCTCCTCCCTCCTATTCTTTCTGTAGGGGACAGGGGCATTTCTCTCTGCTCAGCTCTGTGGTGGAGCTTTACCAGTTTCCTTCAAACAGAAAAGTTCCATTAATTGATGCTCTAGCTTTGTTAACGTGGGGGGGGGGGGGGGGGGTGGAAATCAGACTGGAAAAAGCTACCTGGGTTACCAAGTCCTGCCTGCTCCACTCAGACAGCAACACAGTAGATACTTAACCCAGGGCACCTGCAGAGCACCCACTACAGCCCAGGCCACTTCCCTCCTYCTGTGGGGAACTGCAGTTTGCCATGCAGCAGTTCTCTCAGGCAGCTGCACACCAGAAACATTCGACTACTCACGAAACCTCACCTTGTCCCCACCCAACAAAGACACCCAACTCTTACATGTGCAGTCCCAGTACTCCCAGAGCAAATCAACTTTTCCCACCACTTATGTTCTCTGTTTGCTTTGAGCAAAGATCTGCATGGTCTGAAGAATAAATTCACACACGGACTTGAGGGCAAAGGCCAGCAGAGGAACAGCCTAACTTCCAGCCTCAGGACAGCAGCACTGGAGGAGGTGGGATGTCTCAGATGCTTTAAGGCACAGGTAGCTTTAGGCTGGGATTTGTCTTCTGAACACATCACTGCAAGAAAACAGCGAGGCACATAGGCACCGAGTCCTCTCTCGTGGCTCCCATTTCCCATGGAATCCAGCAAGTCCCTGAGCTCAGCACGGGGACTGCCAGCTCCTCTCTGGCCTCAGGGAAGAAATCTCCAACACTCACATCTTGCTGCTGCAACCCATAAACACAGCTTCCCTCTCCTCCCTCCTTCTCTTAATTATTTCAGTTCTTCTTGGGCCCTGTCTGTGTACTTGGAGACCTGCCTGGCAGCATGAATGAAGAACGAGAGCACTAAGAGCTTTCTAGTACAGTCTGCCACTCGCAACGAGAAGCCAGCTTGGTCAGTGTTAACTCCATTGCTCCCTGMACTGCCTCCTGCGACAGCTCACCCCCTGCAGCCTGGGAAACCACCGTCCACACAAACCCACGGCTGAGAGCACCGCTCTGCGGGCAGCATCTCAGGGGAGTGCTGGACCCTTGAGCCAGACACAGCCAAAGCTACCCCACATGCTTTCACTAGCCCTCCTCAACACTCAAGGGATAACCGTGGAGTATTTGTGGGCAGACAGCCAGGAAGATTTCAGCGCGTTTCTTTGGCTTTTGCCAAGGTAGTTTGCTTTATACAGAGCTGGAAAGAAGGGGCGGAACAGAGCAAGCCACCCAGGGAAGACTTCTTTAGACTGTATAATTGATGTAGGCTGCATATTAGCAGAGCTTTCCAGGACAACACACTGGTAAACCTTATGCTCCTGCAAAACAGCCCTAGAAATAAATTTGGCTATCTGCAAACGTAGAGTAAGACAGCCTGCTGACCTCAGGGTGAGTCTTTCAGCCAAAAAGGGTTAAGGAATGTGCTTCCACCTTCACCTCCTGAAGAACTAATAAAATAGACTGAAGCAAGTGAGCCTACATGTGATAGGCTGCACACCACCTTGGCTGCGCTGTGTCCTCAGCAGAGCTAAGGATTGAGCGTGCAGGAGACCAAAGTTCTTCCCACCTCCCTGTGAGGCACTGAATAAGGGGGAAAAACAGCAAAGCATCTGTGAGGGCTTCTGCAATGGTGGGGCTTGGGTGGCACTCCTGGTGCCATGGGAGGTTTAGGGATATTCTAGGTGGGGTTGTATCTGGATCCTGCCCTACATCCTTAGGAGACAGTACCAGCTGCTAGGATGTTCCCATCCTCATTATGTTCTGGTGAGAAATATGGCCAAGGAGTAACAACATGCCTTTGCTGTCCTGGTTTCGGCTGGGATAGAGTTAATTTTCTTCCTAGTGCTGTGTTTTGGATTTAGTATGAAAAGAATGTTGATAACACACTGATGTTTTTAGTTGTTGCTAAGTAGTCTGCTAGTCAAGGACTTTTCAGCTTCCCATGCTCTGCCAGGTGCACAAGAAGCTGGGAGGGAGCATAGCCGGGACAGCTAGCCCAACTGGCCAATGGGGTATTCCATACCATGTGATGTCATGCTCAATATATAAATAGGAGGCGTGGTCCAGGAAGTAGTGATCGCTGCTTGGGTATCGCTCAGCGGGTGGTGAGCAATTGCATTGTGCATCACTCATTTTGTATATTCTATCATTATTATTATTATTATTATTATTTTCCCTTCCTTTTCTGTTTTATTAAACTGTCTTTATCTCAATCCATGAATTTTACTTTTTTTTTTTCCAATTCTCTCCCCCATCCYACTGAGGGGAGGGGGGAGTGAGCGAGCGGCTGTGTGGTGTTTGACTGCCTACCGGGTTAAACCACAACAGTCCTTTTTGGAGACCCAGATGGGACTGGGTTCTTCCTGAGCAGAAGAACGCTGACTCCTAATAGCTGAGATGTGAAGGGACTGTCAGTAGGCAGGAGACTGAGAGGAAAAGTGCTGGGATTTTGCTCATGCCAATAGGGTCTGCTGCCCTTGTCCCCAGGGCTGGATGAGAGGACACAGATGACTGAGTGGACCCCAGTCTCATCTGAGCCCCAAAACTCTCCCAAGCCCCCTTCAAACAGCTCCTAAAATTGCAGCTGAACACTGCGGGGGAGGCACCACATCAGCGAAACATTTAAGGCTGTATTCAGGGAGCTTTCTTGTGGGCTTCCGAGAGCCTGGTGGGTAGAGGATACCCATGCTGGTGTCCCCAGTGACCTCACACACTGGCTGTGCTGGGTGTTGTGCGGTACCAGTGTTGCAGTGCCACCGGGCAGCCCAGCATCCCGCCAGCTGCCAGCCTCTGCTAACCCTCCCTCTCCTGCCTGACATTCAGCCAGCCTGTGTCAGTCCCCAACAGAAAGTGACTGAAAACCCATCTGATAGCCTGTGCTCTGAGCTAGTCATCACCCACTCCATTTTCAGCCAGTTTCCTGACAGAGATGAAGGGTTATCAGTGACAGGGCCAATGCCGGGTACGGATGGGTTTCCACAGCTGCCAGCAGCTTGCACAGAGATATCTGTCCCAGCAGTCAGTGGCTGCAGCCTGCACGTGTTCCCTGCAGAGTGAGCTCCATGACCAGCACCCAAAATCCTGAACGAAAGACAACCATGTATCTATTTACCTCCAAAGTCAGTGGGAACCTCCGAGCTCTAACCCCCACAAGAGGGCACAGTCTATTTAAACAGGCTCTGGGCTGCTGGGATCCACCTTGAAAGCCCAGATACAAAGCAACACATCCCTGCAAGGATTTGGTTGGTTATAAACTCCAACTTATCACAGCCCTGCGGCTGAAGACCGCTTGCATTTAAATCCCATTTCCATAGCTGCTACCTGGCTGCTGCAGAGAAAGACAGCTTATTGCAGTCATCTTAGGGAGAGATCCTGGCTGCTGCCCCAGGCACAGCTCCCCGCAGGTTAGGAGAGCTTCTGCAGTTTGTTCTGCAGCAGTGCCAAGAAGGATGAAAGCCCTTGGGTGGCAGGGGCAGAGAAAGCAGAAAACCCAATAGCCAGATGCAAGGATGCATTGGGAGCAAACCAGCACAGGACAGCTTAGTTTCCAGAAGTGTCTGCCACTGGGCTTCATTATCCCCCCAAAGGGGACAATGACCTGCTTGCATGATGTTCCTGTTAGTCCATCAGCCACACTGCTAAGTTGCAGGGCTATCTGGGCAGCGTTCCCTGAGAAAAACCTCAGCTGCTCACATGCCTCTGAGCAGCTGCTGCTAGCATGCCTGGTGTGCTGCTCGGAGGAGAAGCACCTCTCCTTTCAGGAAAATAATCTTCATTTGTACAATATACTTAGCAGAGTCCCCTTGGTAAGGATTGCTTGATGATTTATTCAGCAGCGCCTTTCTCCTGGAAGGACATAATCCATTCCCTTAGGAGACCTACAAAAATCACATTACCACTAACATGTTCTTTGATGATTAGAGACTTTCCCTGGCAACGCTCCATCAGTGCAGGCTGGCAAAATATATTGCCATAATTGGAGATAGACTTTTCCCCCTTTTGCAAGTAATTACAAAGTAATCCAGCCAAAGGGCTCCAGGTGGATTCTTTCGCATGTGGTGCCATGGTATCAATTAAAACTATCTCCTTTGAGATGATGGAAGGAGCACATTTTCAGGAATTTTCCCATATTGGCAATTGTGTGCTCATGTGGTTTCGTTTAACACAAAGCAAGAACTGGATCCCCCATCTGTTGCTCAGTAGCTTATGCGACATTTAGCTGAGTGTTTTGTATTAATGATGATCACCATTAATAAACCACTTTGTAGATTAGGAATTTATCCCACCTTTTATGCTTAATAGGCAGCTTTTGTTAATCTCCTCTATGGTACTTTCTGTCCTAAATTCTCAAAGCACTTTTCCTTCCTATCTAGATCTCACTGCCAGGCCATAAGCTACCATAGACAACTGCCTCAGTTCCTAACTGGGGAAAAATGGAGACATGGTAGGGCACCAGCTGGTTCAGCTATTGCAAGAAATCACAACTATCAGACTTACTGAGAGAGACCACAGCAACTATTAGAGTAGCTGTTGCATTAAGCATCAGTCAAACTTCTTTATTCTTCAGTAGATAAGTGCAGCCAAGACCTCTAACATTTGCTAGAAGTATTGATAAAGTTTGCAAGTACCAGCACCCACTTGGGGAAGCCAACCTGGCCATACTTGTCTGTGTAACTAAGTCTCAACAAACACTTCCCTGGGAAAAGATAAGAGGCTTTAGGAATTGATACCTGCCAAGACCTGTTCCATATTCCCAGTGTGGCTCCTGAGAAAATTCAAGCAGCTTCTAGCCTCAAAGATAACTCTTGAAGTAATCTCTGGTGAAAAGACAAAGTCTTGACCTCTCCCCAGAAGTTGGACTTGAAGTCTAATAAAGGGTCCTGAAGAAACACGAAGCATAAATTATTTCTGTTAAAAGTACAGAATTAAAGTTATGTTAATAGAAGTCATTTGGCCATCTGAGCAATCTCCTAGCAATTGCATAAATTACTGACTGAACAAGGAGTTTCAACCAGAACACCATTTCATGGCCAGACCCTGACTGATTTCCAGGCAAGCAATAACAAGCACTCTGGAGGGAGCTGCTCTGTCCTCAGGTGAATGGAATTAGTAAGTCACAGAAAGCTGTTTAATAAACAAATTCCCCCTTTTTCTCTTGTGAGCTGTACAGGAACAGAGTATGTGAACACAGAAGCCTTTGCTATTTCTGTGTATTTCCCAGACCATTTCCTCATCAAGCCCTTGCCCCTCACTTTAAGCCCATCACTTCTGAGCCCCAAGCTGCTTTGATCTGCAGTGCAGACCCCATGGCGCTGCTGCCATTTCCTGAGAGGGCTTGTTGTCACCTCTATAAATCTATACGCTCTGCTCAAAGGCAGTTAGTTTTTCCACTGGTCTCTGCCTCCAGAGGCAGAGTGGCAGAGTTTTGGTTCAAATGTGTTATTCCCCTCTAAGAGTCAGCCATTTGTAGCTCATAAATTGGAGCTTAGCAGATAGATTGAGACGTTTCAAGTTTATCTTCCCACACAAGTAACAGCAAATTGTAGCATGAGTCTTGTGTGCAATTTTGCTCAAGTGCCCTGAGGCTGGGAAGCGCTCAGGGAAGCTGTTTTGCTGGAGATGCACACTTCCCCAGTCATCATCTTCCCAACACAAAGCTCTCCTCCCTCTGAAGTGGCTCTGGGAAAGGTGATGGATAGACTGCAGGCAGAAGCTTTATAAAAGGTCCAAACTGAAAACCCATGCAGTGAGCTAAAACTGCTTGTTTGAGACAAACCATAGCAGAACTTTTTGGAAAAAAAGTCATTCAACTTCTTTTAATTGTACCTGATTTATATACGACTCTGTACATTCCTAGGGAACAGCAACAGTCCTGCTGAATCACGACGAGAAACAGCCTGTATCTAGGCAGATCTGTGTTTGCAGAAGCAAGATTTCAAATCCTTTAGGACTAAAAGGATTGGAAAGAAAAGCTAACTGTGCACATGCACAGCATTTAACACAGGAGAGCTGGATCCTCCAGCTACTATCGCAGTGAAGTTTAGCACCACCAGCAGAAATGACTATGGGAAACTTCTTTGACTGAGGCATTTCCATGTGCAACTGTGGCTGTAATCCCATCCAAGTTTATCTATACTGTGCCCAAAGCAATCTCAGCCCCAACCATCTCTCCACAACCTAAGGCACAGAGATATCACAGTCTGGCTCCAGCAAAAGCTAGTCTAGATTTTCATCATGCATAAACAAAAGACTTGTGGCAAATACTATCTTTAGGACTGTGATGGTGTCAGACTAGAAAGGAGCACCTCTGTCCCATCTGAATCCTCAGTCTGTGTCTGAGTGTCACAGGGTGGTCAGTCTCAGAGGACAGCCTGGCACACCCGCAAAGCCATGGGAATACCCCAGATCTCCTTATGACCCACCCCCACACAGAGCTGGGTTTTGCGGTTTTGGCAGCACGTGGCAATTCCCCTGTGCAAGACCCCACCAGGCAATGGTAAGGATTTGGGTCTGATATTTGCTAAGCCTCATCTTCCTCTTCATGGAGACACTGCAACAGTCTGGCATCTTGGTCCCTTTCTGCCATTGGATTTTGCCTAGTGGGGAAGCAGACGGGGCTGTGGACTGGCCAGGACCCCCCATCTCACATTTCTATGGCATGTTTTATACCTGCAGCACTGATGGGTGCAGATCCTCGGCAGCTCCCTTTGGAAGCTAGTTACCCAAATCTTCCTGGCATTCCAATTCGTTTGAAAATCTGAAGCTCATTGTTCTAAAAAGAAACAAGCAGGGAAGGGGAATTGGCTTGCTGCTCTATCAGGTCTCATCTCTGAGCAGCAAGCCTATCGCCACTGCTGCTTCCACCCAGCTCCAGTTCCAGCTTGACCTCTATTTACCCACCGCTCTCCACGACCCACAGAGACATCAAGTGGCCAAATAGTCTAATTGCACATATACAGCGTCTGCAGATTTTGCTGAGGAAGGTTTGAGAGGACAGTGGTGCATTTCAGCTTAAGCAAAGTTGGGCCATTCACAGCCCAGCAAGAAGTTTTCTCTCCGTGTCTTTACTGAATGTTATTTCATTTTATTCTTCCTTTCCCTCTTTTGATTATAAGCTTAGCAAAAACAAGACAAAAAATACRAACAGAAAAGAAACTAGATGATCCCTGAAGACTGAATGGTTTGTACATACCCCCCCACGCCACACAGGTACTGCCCCTGCAGAGGAGTGTGTGACAAAGCCCCTCAACATCACAGACTGCTAAAGGAGACCCAGGCACTGGAGCCGGTGTTCAGGCAAGAGAGGCCTCAAAGTAAATAAACAGGTTGTGCAACTTTTATTTCCTTGATTTTGCCCTTTGTCTCCTTCTCCCTGTATAAAGTAAATCAGCATTGGCTTTTTTTTTTTTTCTTTTTCCCTGAATCCCTGCTGTAAGGTTATCAGCAACACAAAGCAGAATGGAAGAGAGCCTGGAAAAGCTGAAAATCATTTGCTATTGTCAGTACCATGGGGAGAAGTCCTTCTCTCAGCTTAAAAAACATTTCAAAGCTAATCCTAGCCCAAAGATCCCATCAGTTGCTCCTTCTTCCCACACCTTCCCCTCTGATAATGAGGGACTGTGGCTGGGGAGCTCGGCAGCAAGCCCAGGAGCCCCAGAGATGCTGGTGGGTACCATCCCCAGCTGATAATGCTGTCAGGAGCCTGGCAGTAACTTATGGGAATCAACTTACTAAATCTTGTATTAAATAAGTTGATTTAGAGGGGGTTTCTCTCACACCAGAAGCTAAGAAGGTGAGGAATTATGGGACAAGTGTTGTGTGCAGGTGTAAGAGGTGAAGGACAGTTACAGCTTTTGCAAGCCAGGCTTACAGTTTTCCTGTGATTCAACTGTTAAACACTGCAGCAGGGAGCAGTCCTAAACCTCACTGCTCCCTGCAGTGCTATTCCAGAAGAGACCTTTGCTTTCCCACTCCCAAGCACTTCCCATCACGGTCTGCACAAGAGCTGAGAGCATGCCCAGAGGTCGACAGGTAGGTGTGAAGACAAGACTCCATACCTCCAGGTCTGCAGTTTCCCTGGGTATCATCTTAATTAGACACATGATCATTTTGCTCCTGCTTGGAGCAAATAACTCTCTTCAAGTTTTCCATTTCCTAGAAGGAACAAGAAGGAAGAGTCCTGGGACAGAGACTATGGACACCTGAATGGAGAGGCCAGGCTGAAGGCATGAAGAAATCTTGCCCCAGCTACAGCACAGAAGACAGGCTGGGCACCAGGAGACACCAAGCACATGGCTAATTCAGCTCTCAGTAACCCTGCTGTAAGTTTGCCACTACAAAAGGAAAGCACGTGTGATGGGATACAGACAGGGATTGTTACAGAAAACCTGTATTAAACCTGCCACGAGACCAATGTTTCACATTGAGGTTCAGACACCCACTTGAACCAGCAGCCCTTGCACTCCTGAACCATTGAATCGTGCCAAATTTCCTCCTGACACCCAGCTTCTCCTCTTTTCCTTCTCCCAGCATCCCACTGCTGCCTGTGGAGGTTCAACACCCAACTCAAATTCAGTGTGCTTCACACAGCACCTTGGGAGATCAGCTGCCTGGCTCCTGGGGAGAATCAAATACGAGTTGCTTCCTGAGCAGCAGAACATGCAAAGCCCATTTTCCTTCAGCAACCACCAGCGTGGATTCTCTAGTGGCTAATTAGTTGAGCGCCCGCTGCAATACCTAGGATGCCTCTGGCTAATTTCACTAAAACTCAGCTGTAGGTTCAAAGGTTAGCAGAGCACTGACAGAGTTTCAGCTCAAACCACAGGAAGCCAGGCAAGGAAAAAGGTATATCCCAAAAGAATTTCCACCCAGATGAGTTTCCCCAGCTCAAACCAACACCTCCTCAGCAGCTAGACAATAACTGTGTGTTAGAGAGAGCAAAGCTTGTTTTACTACACTTCAAAAATCCTCTCTGGGGAAAGCTGAGCTCCCCAGGGCTCTGAGCAGTGCCCTTTCATACACATTTGAAGATAACATCAAGATAAAATCTTCCAGTTAGCTTTGTCTTTCCAATGCAGGTTTAAAAGCTGTGCAGACTATACAGCACTGACACTGCTGCAGTTAGAGCTGCATGAGGAAATTCCACTTTTTAAATCCGAAGTTTGTTTGCTGTTACCCTCAGTCCAGCACAGGAACCAGGAGTGCAGCTAGGACAGACATCACCTGTGGTTGTTCCCTTTCTGACCTCTCTGAAACTGCCTTCCTCGTATCAGCTTTAAGTCAGGACAAAACTGCATATAGCTGCTCTAGCTCTGAGAATATCAAAGAGACAGCTCTATTAAACTCAAAGGACAATTGCCCTCTCTGTATTTCAGATTGGTCTAAAACTGTGTTACAGGGGACAATTAATCTTCAAAATCAATTTTTTGTCAGGAGGCTAAATTTCAATTGTCTCAGGAATGGTGGTGCTGGGCTGGTAATTACTGCCTGATGAGGCAGCCTCCAAATTCACTGCCCAAGAGAACACTTTTTATTAATAACTTTTGTCACAAACCCCAGGTCCTTTTTTGACTTTGAAAAAACCATGTTGCCTTATTTACTGTGTTAAAAACCTCAAGCTGTCAGGAGGCAGATGATTTGCTTTGGGTTTTCATTGCATTGCAAGACAGGGAATAGATATTCCCTTTTCCCGACGAAGGCAAAGCAAAAACCCCAGTTTGTTCTAGAAGAAACACAATAAAAATGCTAATTTGCTTTCCTTTGCATTTGTGTCCTTTTTCCCTATGCCCCACTCCATAATAATCCTGACTCCCCTACGTCTCCCTCCAATTATTTTCCACACGGTTGCTTGTTGTCTGCCTGCTGCATAGACCTTAGCCATTTGGCTCCCAGGCTCACTGCTTGCCATCACCCAGAGGGACACAGTGCCCAGAAGAGCCTCTGGGCACACCCAGCAACAAGCCTTGGAAGCCACAGAAACACCAACTCCATCCACCTACTCAAGGTGGGACTGCCCCAGGACTGTGCACCCTGCAAGTGCCAAGCTTGGCTCCCYACAGCCAGGATATTTCAGGGTTTAGTCCAATGACAGTGTCAAATGCCTAAATCACTGCAGAAACAGGACTGATGCAGGGCTCCCCTCTTTCTGAGGGACACCTAAGTCTCCTCCTTGCACTGTTCTCTTGGCCCTGGGAGCTCYGTTCATCACAGAGCAGCAGAGCTGGAGCACCAGGGACTGGAGAGCACAGTCTTATCAGACTAAACTTGTGTAGCCAGCACACTCTCCTGGCACAGCAGAGACATGGCTTTGTATCTCAGTGAGCAGGTGGAATAAACCACGAGTTTTCAACTTGCTAACCACCTACATTTTGGATGCAGAAAACTGATATGCTAGTGCAGTGGATGCTGCCTGGAAGGTATCTAAAGCTCCTCAAGCCATGAAAGCAGTTGTCAGCCTGTGCCAGGCACACCCCCCCACACACATTCCATTTCCTGGTGAATAGCCCAAAGTGTGTCAATATACTGATCTTCTAAATCATACTTCCAAAATATCAGATTTCCCCAGGACAGGTCTGGTGCTGGCAAGGCGTTTCATATTCCTTGCTGGGCACCAGGCAGCTCCTGCTGCAGAGCTCAAGTCCTTTGCTGGTACCCTCAACCCTGCCAACACTGTACTGGGAGTTTGCATTGAACTGGAAGATGGGCCCAGTTCTCCTGACTCCCAGTTTTGCATTTTCTGCCACAACTGTCCCTCACAGTGGAGGAATCCCCAGTGTCTCAGGAAATCGGGTTCTGCAGGAGCTACTTTTTACTAGCAAAGGGATTCTACTGAATTGAATCTCCTTTAAGTCCCTGCATGCTCTTTATTTTCCAGCTCACACAGCTAAAGCTCATTTGATTTTAAAGATAATCCAATAAGCATCAATTAATAAAATTAACTTTGCAAGGATTGGATTTCCCTAGTGCATGAGACAGTGAGACTAAGGGACAGGGCAAAAGGGAAACAGAACTGACATTTCTGTTATAAAAAGGCATTTCTGTTAAATCCTGGACATTTTCCCTTGTGCAAATGAAGGTTCAAAGAACTCCTGCTCTGCAGAAGGCCAGGCCAACACTGTATGTAGGTGACTAGATCCCTCCCAGGCATTGAAACAGGCACTGCACAGGTCTTGGAAAACAAGCTTTGTCCAGGCTGGTCCTGCATGCCATAAGAAGCAGGAATTCTGCTGCAAGAGCGTTACAAGCAACGCAGACATGCCAGGTCCCAGTTCACTATTGCAGGCTCTGCTGTCCCCAGATTCACTCTGAGCCCTGTCCAGTCTGCACAGGGTAGAGCTTCTCCACAGCAACACACAGTGATTTTCCTGGGGAATGAAACAAATAGAAGGAAAACTCCAGAATAGAAAGGAAATGAGGACAGTCGTGTCTAAAAGACCTACTGCAGTGTTTCTTTACATCCTGTGATGTTTGTATTAATATTTGCATTAGCTGGTCACAGCTGGAAGAATTCATTTTCTGTTACTGAAGACCAAATTAAGCTTGCTAAAAGCCCTGAAACTAAAAAGTTTGGTAAAAGCTCTCTGCTGTCTAAATATTCTGTTGAGTGGTTAGCACCAAATTAAGCTCTTTCAGTCTTAACCACAGAACCATTCTCTTACCACAGACCGGTATGCTTGTGAGACAGCTTATATGTGCATGGCTAAAGGCAAAACACATCACAAGGACTCTCCTGAGCTGCAGGTGTGTTTTCTGAACAGGTTTCCTTCCTAGCACTGAAATGGGAGTGATCCATTTAGTGACCTCAATTACATCCTCAAGCAGAAAACATACTTTGACACCTCAATTCATATATCATGTAACACCATGTATGTCAAGATAAAAAAAGGAATGATACTCTTTGTTACAAGGAAATGCCATTAACCAACAGGCTGGGGTTGCTGTAAGACACAGTTCAGCCCATGAAAAATTAAAGGCAACATAGACCTCTAATGCATCATGTATCAGGAGAACCATTAAGTAATCAGTCAGCATCCAGTTTTATAGGGCATTTTGGGCATAATTCAATCTCCATTCATTTTAGATCATTTCTTTAATGAAGTAATGCACTGGACATAAATATTTCAATGCAAGTCTCTAATGCCCTTTGAGTAGCAAGCAGCCTTCAGTAACACAGAACCCAGAATGCAAAAAGGAAGAAGGACAAGACACAAGAATAGTGATGTGCTTAAGTCCATGGGATTCAGGCAAATAGATACAGCTGTGCTTTTGGAACCAAAAAATTAAAGAGACGGGAACAGCAGAAAGAGCCAGTACTAGTGAGCTGCTATTCCTACAGCTAGACTGCCTCTCCCTTACATGTGCACCTCAAGCAATTTGGGGTAAGGATTGTTTTTTTGTTTCAGGTTTGTACAGCACCAACGTAATGGGATGCGGGTAACTCCTGCAATGGAAGGTCCTAATATTCTTCACAGCAGTGACGCTTTTTCTGCCTTCATGCACAGCAAAAAGGGGAATGGTTTAGCAGGGGGAAGGTTTCCTTAAGTGCTTTTGTCTGTCTTTCACAGCACAAAGTGGTAGTTTTGCTACAGAAAAACTCTCTTCCACAGGTTATGGTGGCTCAATAGGAGGTTTAAAATAGTTACTGGCAGTTTACTACAGCAGCCTGGGGCAGACCCTCCAGCGCTGCAGAAGCCACCCACACCAGTTCCCTTTGGAGGGAAGGTTGCAAGCCCAAGCTTTCTGACAAGTTGCTTGACATATGGGTTCCAGTATAGCTTCCTAAAAGCACTATACATCAAAAAGTCACTGCAAGCTTCTTTGCAAAGCAGCAGCCACAGGTTTCACTGGGGTTTTGCTCACACCACAGTAAGAAGAGATTCTCCAAAACACAACAAAGCACTGCAAGCCAGAGAAAACTATTTACTCCCTTTGAACCACAGGCTGAAGTATTTCACACCAATAGCTAAAACAAACATGGGGGGATAAGCTAGGAAATCCATTTTAGCATGTAAGAGCCTGTTTCTACTCCTCTGAGGAAAAAAAAAGTAAACTAAAATACTCACAACAAAAGCAGAGAAAAATTTAAATCCCTCAGAAGGATGGGAAAAAGCATCTTTCCAAGTGTGAAGGGGCCTGTTCCCAGTAGAGCAAGCTGGGAAAGGCTGGCTGTAAAACAGAGGTGCCACTTGCTTCAGGGCGTTAAGAGCTTGTAAGAGAAGGTGGTGGAGACTCTGGCTCCTGGCTAGAGCTGTGGGTGGTTGGTTATTTGTCAAGAAGCAGAACTCCCTGTTCTTTGGGGAGTTTTGGCTTTATTTAATGCTTTAAAACGTGTTTGGCTTTTTGGTTTGTTTGTTTGTTTGTTTTTACGTCCTTGTAGCTGGTGTGTTGTTGTATAGCTAGCGAACAAYGTTCCTGTGGCTGCTACCCAAAGTTTGAGGTGGTGGCAGTGAGCAGTGCTAGTCACAGCTCATCACCCAGCGAGCTTGCCCTGGGGCTGGGGTAAGAGTCCAGGGAAAAATACTGACCCTGATCTTAATCTGGCTAACACTGTGTACCAGCAAAGGGGCTAAATTAATATTATCTCTACTATTTCAATTCTGCTATTTCCTAATCTTTGAGTGTTTGGCTTTGCCTCATAATTGACATTATTTAAATCCATGTTTTTGGCACACAATTTCTATAATGAAATGAATACAAGATGTGCAATACTGTCAATAAGAAAATTGCCCAAATATTACCCGGCACGCGATCAATAGTTTAGGTGCCAATGGTTATTACCAACCATGCTGCCAAATAATATAAAAAAAAAATAGAGGCCTGCAAAGACCGCTGGCCAACCTAGAGGAGGAATCCTCTCTGCTCTCTGTTCCCAGCCGCAGTGTGCTGAAAGGAGCAAGGCAATGGTACAGCTCTCAAACTATGAGATCTGTGTGTAACCAGTATGATACAGCTATAACATGAATAACTGACCCCACCTGGTTGTGTAAAGTGATGCTCAATCTATCAGGTGTTTTGACTTCCAGAAGGCTTCAAATGGCTTCATCCAAGAGAGCCCACTTGCACTTTTTCACCCTGAGGGCTTTGCAGGATGGAAGCACCATCAGGGCATCTGTCTCACATTTGATTCCTCCATTGGCACACCTCACAGGAAGGATTATAGGCTGCATTTGCCAGTTGCTCCTGTGGCCTGATCGGTCCATGCAGGAGGCACATCTGCAAGAGGGGAGCCTGCATCTTCGCTGCTCTCTGCTGTGGGGTAGCAGCACTCCCTTGGTGCAGTTACACGTGTCTTACTTGAGATGCAGCTCTGCCACTGAGCTGCTGTAGTCTTTTTCTTGGCTGTGGTTTGGCCACTAGAGAGAGCCATGGTATAAAATGTGCTGCTCTGGAGCATCCCTGGGCCCAGCACAGAACACTTGAACTGTCATCGGTGCAACAACAACAACAAAAAAAACACTTAAAAGGAAAAAAAAGCATTTTTCCACCTTTTTTTTTTTTTTTCAAGACTATTATAACTTATCTTTATTAATTCAAGTTTATTTTCAAGCCTATGTTTTTAATTTGCTCTTCATTTCCCAACGGAGAGCTGGTTGGGAGGAGAAAGAGTAGGCAGACTGGCAAGTATTTCTCCCATCCCTTGTTAAGGATACTGGGGGAAAAGATTTCTCACCAGAAAGGATGGGATTGCACACCATGGGCTGGCACTGAAATTGAGTTAAGTTCACCCATGTTGAAACATGAAGTTCATAATATACCCAGTAAATGTGAGGTAGAGGTATCAAAACACGTCCATGGGAGCTGGGGACCCATTGTCATAGTGCAGAGGTATCAGTGTTAGCTGTGATAGAGTTTTATCTGAAAGTAAAAGCAGTTTAGCACAACATAATATTTGAACATATTTGCCTTGCTGACAGGCTGGGTTGCATTACTCCAGCCCTGAGCCATGCTCATGCAGCTGAACTGTTTTGGGGACTAATCCAAAATCTGCACAGAGCTATGTTTTGCACACATTAAGGTCTCAGGGTGATCAGCACTAACTTCAGTCTTTGTGCTGTGTGGTACCCAGGGAATAAGATTCAAGGAATAAGCCCCCTCTGATGCTCCCCTTCTTGCCCAGGTTTGTACTGCCTTCATGAATATCCCACTAACCAACTACAAAGGTGATCATTTGTATTTAAATGATTTTTTGTTTTATTTCTGCAAGAACTTCCAGTTCTCTGCTTTTTAGTGCTAACAGCCCATTTTGCGTGTTTTCTGTTCAAAATTCAGGTGGGTTGGACTCAGTCACAGGGTTTGGTAGCCCATTTTGTGAAATCTTCCCTTGTTCCTAGGGATTTTATCTCATTCTCTCCTAGGGAATACTTGCTCTATTTGCACACCTGCAATTCAGCAAATTGGAAGAATATTTAGAGAACACAAAATGTTTTTAGCTGAGTGAAAGTGACTTCCAAATTACAGTGACTGGTTCTGGGATCCTGTCAAGCAGCACATCCTGATTTCAAGCAGACATCTTCCTGAGACCAGCTACCAGCATCTGTCCCACAGAGAAGAAAAGCCATCCTTTCTTGGCCTACCTGCTTCTGATGGGAGTAGTTGCTGTCAGCCAGGACCCATGAGGGCACTGGTCTCTTCCCAGCTAAAAGTGCAGAAGACCGAGAACAGCAGGGCCAGGAGGGGTAAGCTTTGGTTGGCTGTTTCAGAATCCTTAGGGATGAGGCAAGCTGGCATTAACTTGCACCTTTGCCCAGCTGAATTAACTCCTGTCATCAGGAGAGCTGGCTTAGGTTCCCAGAGGAGCAAGCACCAGGAGGACCTGGTCTTCTCCTGCTGCTGTTGGGACATTACAGTTCTCCCTGGCAAACAGAAACCTGCCCATCCCAGTTGCCTGTACTGCTGCTCTTGGTCCCTCTTAACCCATGGGGATATCAACAGGACACAGCTGCTGTCAGATCTGCAGTCATGGCCATACTCAGAGCAGCTGTGGGGCCTCTCTGCCTCAGGTGCTGCAATGATGCATCCCCTTCTCCCGTGGGATGCTCTGCACCGACCCTCCCAGGCTCCTCGTGGCAACAGGGGCAGCCCTGTCTGTGTGCAGGACTTGTTTCCTCCAGCTGAGGACTTTTCCAGTAGGAAGAGCTGGCTGCTGGCTGGGTTTTCCAGCAGACTAGAAAATTCACTGAGAAACCCTGTTCTTGATGCCTCCCTTTGCCTTTAGAGAGGAGACTGCAAGCAGTCTCTTCCTCCAGACCTGCCTGCACACTTTATGGTGGGGATGTTCCTGGACATTAACATGCACCCTCAGGCTGGCCTTCAGTGGTTCATCAGTTGTGAGTAATTAACAAGTACACAAGTGAAGTGCTTGAGTGGGGTTTGTGTGTCCCTTGACAGGCTGAGCACAACTTCTCGGGACAGTGTGCGGTGTGGCAGCTGGCAGCCAGTGGTGGGAATAAACCTTGTGTAGCCAGACATCTCATCCTCTCCCCAGACACCAGCTTCCCCTGGTAAACCTCCAACTGTTAGATCAGTGACTGTTAAAACTACAAATCAGCTCTTTTCCAGCCTCGCTGGGACAAAGCTCACACTCCCCAAGTGAGCTCTAGTGACACGCACATGCATGGCTGCATCATTGCCCTCCGCACACTGCCTGTGCCTGGGGAGGATGAAGAGGGGAGGAAGGCCACGGCGTGGAGCACACTTTGGGTAAGTGCCCGTCCCAGCTCCATGCTCAGCCCAGGGAAGGGGAGGCTGGTGTGCTTCTGCACCTCTCACCTGGGCATAAACCCTATTAGCAAGACACGCACGTGTTCCTCTGGCTCATAATTAGGCGCTGCATATGTCAACCGTGTTTTAATAAAAATGAAACAGCATCCAAATCTAAAATAGCCAGGAAAAAAATTGTCCTGTGACGTGGCATTACACTGTTTATACATAAATAGAAATCACGTGGTGGTCCTGGAGCCCCAGCACCAGCTAGGGGCTAGTTGTGTCTGTGTCTGAAGCCTGGCCTCAAAAGGCCATGAGGTGAGTCACCGAGGTGGAGTTAGGATGTCCGCTTTGGGGGAAAGGGCAGGACAGGGGAGCTATTACTAAGGCAAAAGCAGTGCCAGGGGAAAGAAGACTTTGTGAAAACCAAGGTGTCAGTGCTCAGAGCTCCATCACCAATGGCACAATGGATCACCACCCATGTCCGTACAGTTTGAGAGCTGCATGTGACTTGGAAACCCAGAGATCAGCAATTCCTCTGATGCAGCAAAAAAAGGAAAAAAAAGTTCCCAGGGGCTCTTCAATGTTCCTTTTGTGGTTCCCACATAAGTCCTCTGTGTGCACATCCCTGCAGCAGGTGAAAGATGCTACTCAGGGCTCCAGCTGGCCCCCCCTCCCACCACAGCCTAATGCTTAACCAAGTGCCAAGGCTGGCATGAAAGAAGCCTTTCAAAGAAAACAGACCAACCCAGTCACTTCAGACAAGAGGCTGCAATAAATTGTAAGTTGGCAGAGGTCTTGGCACTTCCGAGTGCCCTGTTTTTACAGCCAGGCTCTTCCACTGCTAGCCATGTCCTAGTATTTTCAATTTTCTAACTGTTTTGCTGGTCCCTACCTCCACTCCCTGCTAATACCTAATGGACTCCGAGGTGGAGTTGGTAGGAGGTAAAGAAGATGTAAAGGCATTTGAAAGCACTGGGGTAGTGCTGCGACACAGCCCCTAACCAAGCCCAAAACTGAACTCTGTTGGAGTCAGAGCACTCCTGCACCAACCCAGACCCTGGGGAAGGAAAGCCCCTGCACCGTGCAAGGACAGCCTCGTGCACCCAGCAGTGGGGTGCAAAAGGGCTCTCTGCACCCCTGTGCAATGGTTGTACTTGGCAAGCAGAGGGAAATGAGTAAATAAACATTTAAGAAAGGTTTACAGTGTGGACTCAAGATCTGGAGTTTATATTTAGTAACCTCCCCTTTATTTTAGCATGTTCCGTCACCAACTGAATTCGTGACATGGAAAGGGCTTTGTGTCTGCTCATGTTTGAGCTGCATGTGGCTGCATCCTCAGCTGATGCCTTTGAAGACGTCAGTCAGTCACAGGGCATTTGCCATGTTTTCTTCTTGCCTTCCGTCCCACCGCTGTAGGTGTGAATTGTTCTTGGGAAGCTTCAAGCAGGCTTTTTGCAAACTAAAAAGCTATGTTAACAAAAAAGAAAAAGAAAAAAAGTATCCTACCCTTGCAAATAATTACACTGCTTTATTTTTCAGTATCACAGTCTCAGGAAATGAAACAGTCCAGATCCTTTCCAAGATATTACACAGCTTTTTTTTCCATCTCTCTGGCCACAAAATAATCAAATTAAATATAAATTTGTTGTTTTGCTACATCTGTTACATTGGAAGAACATAATTACTGGTAGAAGCAGCTAAGCTCCAGCAGCCAAGGGTGGAACGAAGCGCTATTTTCTCCTGCTTGTGTAACCCACTTCAGTGTCCCAGAAAAGCACATGGAGGGACAGAAGGATGTGGTGGATAACAAAATACAGCGGTTTATTGAACAAAATGGGGCAAGGCAATGTTCCCTTTACATTCAATGAGAATTCAGGAGTATGACGCAAAACATGCTATACACACACGGACATGATACTTTGGTTAAATGTCGTTGAGAAGTTCTATGCCAAACCTGATAAAATTATAGAGTGAACAGTCAAAAATAAGAAAAAAAACTAGGCTTGCATAGACAGATTATTGTCAGTGCGCAATTTATATTTAAGGATTAGCTGTTGCAATGCAGGGTACACTTGCAGCTCTGAAGAATTTAAGCCTTCTGACTAATCCATCTCATCACATGGCTAATATTTAGATTCAACAGGCTGAAAGTTTATCCTGAAGAGCTAATGAGACAACTGCAGTTACTGCTCTGAGGCAGTTAACTGTATTGCAGTGCACAGATATGCAGCTGGAGACACACTGTGGAGTCTACTTAGAGTGAACACTGATACAGTGGAACTTGTTTACTGTGAAGTAGAAAATACTCATTTGTGTGTCTCTCTGGGACTCTCCTGAAGAGCCCAAACTGCACAGCTAAGCCTTGCCCTGTGCTACTCACGGGGAGGAGGTGGCTGATGGTATCTCCAGCCCAGAAGCTGAGGGCAGTGCTGCTTCTCAACACAAAACCTGTGTCCTGCAGCCTGTCCTGGGCATAGCAGTCCCAGCGGCACTTGTGTGCAGCACAGCCAGAGCCTCCACGGCAGTGCTGCACAGCCAGAAATGTGCTACGGCATGTATTTTAAAGAGTATAGTAAACTAGGATCTCTGTAGTTTTATGCCTGTCCTCTGCAACAACAAAAAAAAAAAAAGACAAGCTGCCTGTGGTATACTTCATGCGAGGGGCACTGCCGTGCCTCAACGCTATATCCCACATCCACCTCCCAAAGCAACTGCAAAACTAAGCACTGAGCATCTTGAGAGAGTGGGGCAAAACCAAAACTGTCCATCAGCTGGGCATGGATATCAGGCAGAGTAACCCTCAAAGTCACCCCCAGATGGGAATTCCTGCTGCAGCATCCTCCCTGGCATCGCTGCCAGGAGCAGGACAGCAGAGAGCTGTCACCCATCAGTCCATGCTATGAGCTCTGCTTCGTTTCCTATTGCATCTCACACAGCCTTGCAGTGTCAGTGCTGCCTGGAAGAACTGCAGGAGCAATCTGCTCGGGGTGACAGACACCCAGGAGATCATTCTGTGTAAGAAGCGATGAGTTTCATGGACTGGCTGCATTAGATTACAAGAGTGTAAACTAAGTAAGGGAATTCTCACACTGTCTCCAAGTGCTCCCCTTTATATATAAATTAGCAATCCACAGTTAGTTTGCATACAGGTTAATATGAATTAAAATAAAAACCTTGATAATAAAAATATATAATATACACATTGATCAATAGCAATAAACTGAATGAAAACAGTAGAACGTAACAGTGGCTGTAATTTGGCACAAAATAAAAATGCACAAAGGTCTAGCACTGTAAAAATAAAAATCCATTTTTTTTTCCCTAAGTAAGAGAATGTTATTAATCCTGATTCAAATCCTGACAGGTGGGAATGCAGAGATATAAAAATACTGTACATACAAGATCCCTTTTACAGAGTGAAGCAGACCGCAGCATTTGTAACGTCCGTCTTTCCTCCCCAAGAGGAGAAATTCAATGATGAGACTTCATCTATCCCCTAAGAGCTGATATTTTCCCACCCCCACTAAGTTCAAAACCATGAAGTTCTTTAAAAAAGATGAGATTAACCTGTTGGATCTATCCATGTGACGACAACCGCTTCTCACTGCAGGAAGCTGTACAGTCCACATTAAGACAGTGTTTCATAGCAAGGTGACTCAGATCAGCCTGCTGAAGACATCGAGTATCCCTGCATGTAAGGCACGATCACTCGGGTTCGCCCAACCTCTCTTCTGCAGACCATTGTGCTTCGGACGGAGGCGAGGAGGTGGCGAGAGCTCTTGCTGGTGAGATGTGCCTACTATGGAGATTAGGAAGTGCCAGGATTTCACGGTGATGAATTTTCCACGTGGTGCCTGTTGCCTTGTTAATGCAGAGAGTCAGAAAGGGATGCAAGACCTGAATGACCTGGGCAGGGGTCCCAGCAAGGGCTCCGACATGCTATTAAATCCAGAGCAAAACCACAGGCAAAGCTACCGAAACTTGGCAAGAGAAGACAAGGAAAAAATAAAGTTACTTAAATATTTTTCTGTCATAGAAAGGAAATATTGCTCTGATTGTTTCTTTTTAAAATACCAACTTCATTGTGCCTCTTTCCAGGGACACACATGCAAGATGCTGATTTTGCATCTCGCCTACACAAGCTGCATCTTCTTGACTCTCAGCAGAACTGTGGCTGCTGAGCCCCAAGATGAACTGGTTCTTTGTTCATCCATGGTCTTAACTCAACTCTTGTTGACTTCAATGGGACCATCTCCTTCCAAAAGTGGTTACTAAACATGCAAGTCCAGTTGCAACCTTTGCCTCAGGAAATCTCTAACCTGCTGACTGCATGAGGCCCACAAGGTATATTAGATGAACAATTGCTCTGTTTATACTCCATTTACTATGCGCTTTCCTCAGCTACCATTCCTAGCACTTCTGTCTCTCTCAATAGGCGTCAGCCCCTTCTAACAAAACCTCAGGGTCCCCCTATTCACAAGGGCTATGGAAAAATAAAACAGGAGAAACACTTACGAGGGCCAGCAAATGAGTAAACGTAGGGAGCGAGAATAAAAAGGTAAGGACTAAGGGAGGATATAGAGCAAAGCAGCCCACAGAGCATTCAATGCTCCCTGAAGGCATCCAGGGAAGCAGCAGATGCTCCTGGGATCCTTCCCTTGGGCTCTTGCCTCTTGGTGCCATGGCTGGAGAACTTGGCTGGGCCGAGGAGGCCATTAAGGAGATCCTGCAGCTCCACAGAGTAGGCACTGAGGTGTTCTTCAGACTTTACCCAGCTTCCAAATAAAATCAACCGGAGTTTTCCCTCATACCATTACCACTCACTCCCACTGAAGTCAACAACTTGGATACTCCCAAGCATCCCTCCTGAATTAACAGGTTCTTCAAATGTCAGCGGGCTCAGGGCCTTCATGACTTTTCTGATTAGAGTAAGACAGAAGTTACATCAGCCAACTGCAGTGCAAGAARGCCCATCACAGCCAGCTACAGAGGCCCAGGGAGGGCTGAACTCCTAGTTGGTGATTTCCCCTTGCCTTGTGCAGATGGTCACCATTTTTCCTCATGCACAGCAAGTACAAAGCACAACCACTTTCTGATTTGGCAGGATTTTTCCCCATCCAGTTTTCACAAGTGCACCAGATGATACAAGCAGCAGGGCCTGGACTGGGGTATTTGTAGAAAGTATTAGTTCATAAAACCCCACCAGGCATCCATTTCACAACAATAAATACTCTGATGGCAATGGAGGGGAAAAACCCACAGAAAAAAAAAAAAATGGCATTTTCAGCAGTAGAAATTTTGACTGTTACATGAAATACAAAAATAAATTTTTACAAAATAAAATCATTGCAGATGAGGTTGCCACACTGGCCCAAGTTATCAAATAAAAAAGGAAAATATGCGGTCTATGTTGTTCTTTTTCTGGATCCTTTAAAACAACGTTAACACTTCTGAATAGACAGAGATGGAACTAGAAGACGGAACAAGGCAAGACCAGTAAAATCTAGCCGCTGGCTGGGACATTTCCTGAGAAGAAGCAGCAAGCAAGCAAGAGCTTGCGAGTCACTTAAGGGTTCATGCAGGTGAGCAAGCTCACAGTCTGGAAGCAAGGGTACACAGCTAACGGGATGCTGCCGATGCACAAAGTCCTATGTTACATTTTTAGCTAGCGTATGCCTGGAGCAGAGGTCTACTGGGGGTTAACTGGTTCTTCACAGGTAGCAAACTGCTGCCAACATCCCAGTGGGGGTAGGAGATAAAAGTTTCTTGAGTTTTTGGTCAAGGCAAGGCATGGGCTCATGCTGCGGTATTAAACATGCCCTTGTAACTTATATGAAGGAGTTGCCTTGTCTTCCTAGTGATTTGTCTCTGTAACTATCCTGACCAAGGACAACAGCCAAGCTTAAAGCCTTACAGCTGCCTTGGGGCTTGAATTGTGCATTAGTGCAAGAGCAGAGCACCATGATCTCTTCCCATTTCCTATCGGTGCTCCACGCCAGCATGTGCTCTCCACAAAGCTCTACAGAGCTGTCTGGCTCCTTTCCCAGGCAGATTGGTGGCGAGGGCAAGTACAGTCATGGCTCTGCCTCCCCTCCTCAGCAAAGCCAGCAGCAGAATTGCAGCTGCCAGCAGAAGACAAAGAGCGTGGTGGGACAGACTCAGTGCTGGGCAATAAGGAAGATGGGCTGCAGAGGCAACACAGCCAGGCTTGCTGGCGTGAACTGGACTGGCAAATGAATAACCAGCCTGTACTGGCTGAACAGACTCCAAGCCAGTGTCCAGATGCTCAGCTTTGCTGTTTAAAAATGCACCTGAAAAAAAATGGCAAAAAAAAAAAAAGATTAAAAAGACAAAATAATTGAAAAGGGAAAAGGCTACTTGTTTGTGCAAGAGAAGAATGATTTTCAAAGAGTGGAGGGAAAACAAGCCATCGAAAGAAAAAAAAAGAAAAAAAAAAATCACCGCATGGGCAAATCTATACAGACAACTTAAACTTGCAGACCCCGCTATGCCCTAGAGAGCAATAGTTTTATCCTGACTGGAGTCTGCCTTGGGTGCTGGACGGAGCAGTGTAGAGGGGAGGCAGTCAGCACAGACATTGTGTGGACTGCTCAGCACTTTGTGTCTAGCTCAAAATTGTCTGTAACAGTAGATTTTGGATTCAATGCTCAATGCCCACACAGCCCTCCTTCAGTCCCATGTTTGCAAGACATATGCCGGTTGAGACACAAGTTACTGTACTCAAGTGCATCAGCAACTGAGCTAGGAGTTACAGTAGTTCCTACTTGGCTTCAGTGAAATTCCTTGGCTTCTACCACACCAAATAAGCAGGTGACCACAGAGGTCCCTTCAAGGCATTTAAATCTGTTTGTATGATTCTTCCCAATCCACAACTCACAGCTTCATCCACTCCCTGGCATGTCTTGAAAGTCATGCACACAAGGTCTAATTTCAGTTGAAATTGTATTTCTTCTTAACTGTTCTATCCTATATCCCGGAGCTAAATGCCTGGTTACACACCCTACCCAGATCGCTGGAAACCCTAGAAAGAAATACAGCAGTTAAGAAATTTTGTTCTACAGGCAATTCCTTCCTCACCAGTCCCAGGTTCTGGCTTTTGCTGGTGTATGTTATGAAGATCCTCTCCCCTTCCTGCAAGCTAGCATGACTGACAGGTTGGCTCAGCTGTCTTATCCAGCACAGGAAGAAACATGTTTCCTCTTATAACTCCCTTTGCTAAGTCATCCTAATATGGAAAGGACTTGCACTTCTGACGTTCTGCTGCATTGCCATAACCCAGCTCCTATCTTGGATTTTCCTCCCTGTTGCACGTGCATCTCTATTTGTCCTATTTGTCAAAGCTCCAGCCAAAGCTTAAAAAATAAAAATAAAAGGAATGCCTCAAAAGGGTGTAAGAGGGAGCTGTTAAGTCAGCCAGTTGATTCACACAGCTCAGTGGCGGCTAGATTATACTGCACTGCTTAGGTGATCACATGTGAGCAAGAAATTGAAATGAACAAGTATTCCTTATTAATATGATGACACTTAAAGAGGAGATCCTGGGAGTGGAGGCTGTACCTCCCATTGGTTAAGAAATTGAGAAAGTTGCCTGGCAATTCCAGTAATGTTTGCTACAGAAGAGTCAGTACCAAAGCAAAGGCTAGCACAGTTTACTGCTTCCTACGGGAACCTGGAAAGCAAAACAGAAAGAAAAAAATCTGTAAGGATAGATCCTGGTGAAGAGAATACTACCTGTAGTCATCTTTTACTTGCCCTTTTGGATGTCTGCATGACTTCCAGGGTACTGGTAAAGTCAAATGCCAAAATGGGAACTGTATGTTACATTACTCAAGCAAAAAGAAGGACAGGTCCACAAGAGAGGCAGACATTTGCATTTCTTCTAGGCTGTGAACGGCACTGCAGCCACATTGCACAGTCTCACTGAAGAAAACGGAATGAACACTGGGCTTACAGACTCTATAAAGTACCATCAACTTTCCAGCTTGTTTGATGAAGACAGAACGCAAAAGTTTCCCAAACTTTAAATTTTGGGAAGTAAACTGTTCACATTTAAGTCACAATCAGTGGAGCTGGAAGAAATCTGATCAATTGAGTCGAACTCTGGCTGCCCCTTTCCTCCCCCAGAGACTCTACAGATAACTCAATTGGCATTCAGATTTAAAAAACTGGGGGGGGGGGGGGGGCACTAACCACACTGCTCTTGTGCCAAGTGATTTCAGGAAAACAAGCCAACAAAGCAGTGCTGAGATGCTACAGGAACAAAACAAGCCTGTTCTCAGGACAAGCTTCTGTCTGATCATCCCATCTGCCTGCCAGACAGGTGATACTGCGAGGTTTTGTCTTGTATTGGATTGTTTGATACTAGTGAGTCACCTAAAATCCATCATGTCATTGTCCTCATGTTATTTCTCCTTCATTTGCTGCCTGGATTTACAGCCATTCATCATTAAGAGATCATGCAGGATATGCAGAGAGCAGTTTGACAAACTCAAGGCAAACCAATACAGCTTTTTGGTCTCTCAGCCTGCAACGTGCTCAGCAAGTACAACTCAAATACCAACTAGCATCACCTGCCTGCTGGGGCAATAATATCCATTCCTCCTCTATATTAGCATCTCTTCCAAACATCCTGTCCTGCAGGCTGCTTATCTGAGGAAAACAGCCCAGAATAACCCAAGTGCTGGGGCAACCATGTGCTTGATCCTACCTTTAGGAGAGTGCTCAGGTTTGGGGATCTGGCGCAAGGGGCTGGGCTGGCTTGTGTAATACCGAGCATGTTCAAAGTCATCTAGGAGAGGCTGTGACCTGCCAACCACAGTGAAAAACAAGTGTTGGGAAAAAACCTCAAAGKCATAACAGTGTGGCAAAAGCAACATCTCAGCTGCCTGGTCTGTCCCTGTCAGTTTGATGCAAACTGTGTCTGGCCCAGACTTTCCACCACAGACCAGCTACTCTGAGCACAGCCTGTTACTGTTTCTGCAGTGAGAACTGCACAGTATTTACTACTTCTCATGGACCACTTTCATTTAATAATGGTTTCAAGTTGTCAGGAAACAAAGAATCTCCATTATGAAGTTTGATGCAAACCTCACTCAAAAGAGCAACATTTTAAAGTGTTAATGCTTGCCCAGTTTTAACCCCAGAGTATTTTAATAAGATCTCTCTCAGTCTCCACCTGCACACCCCATTTGTTGTTTCTTTTGCAAATCCAACAAGAATTTCTAGGCTCATATCTGGATTGGAAATCAAAGCCGCCAGGGTCCCTTCCAGGGTTCAGTCACTCATGAGRAGCATCAGGCCAGGGTACCAAGTGATTCAGAAGCAGCACTGGGCTACAGCACATTCCCATCAGCTCTGGGATGAGGCACCCCAACGTTACTTGCTTGCAGGGGGGTCTCCACATGCAGAGCGGAAGCAGTGTACAGGGCTTAACTAGGAGCAAGGACCCAAGGGAGCAGCTGTGCAAATGCATCGTGATTACTCCTTCCTGCCCAGAGATGACATTTGGTTTCACATCCCCAGAAGCTCTTTAACCCTCTCAATGTTTCTATGCCATTTAACAAATGTCACTGCACAAGCTCATCAATCTCCATCAGCGCCAGGCAGGGAGACTGATATGGACAAATGCCACGAGCGCAGCGAGTGACACATGTCACCAAACACCTCACGAGCTCTATGCCCTCCAACTCTTCTCAGTGCTAAAACCTCTGCTCTCTACCAAGGCCCTTGTGGGTGGGTCAGGCTGGTCACCCCACAACTCCTCCCTAGGACTCAGCTTCTGAGCAGCTTCCCGACTGCATTTCCCCATTTCTACCAGCCAGTTCAAGCTCACCTTGAAGACCTGTCGCCTTTGTGTCGCTGAGTTTCAGGCCCTTCTTTTGACCTTGAGCGCGTGGACTCGCTTGCATCATGCTTATGGGAAGAAGAAGGGAAAGCAGCTCATCTGCATGCCTTGCAAGACACCAGCCAGTGCACTGAGGCCGCCACAGCTCCATGCAGTCCTTTCATGCTCAGTTTATACACACAACTAACTACAGCCAGACACGTGCAAACGGCAGTGTCAGGACTAGTTTCCAGTAAATGAAACTCACCCTTGCTTAGCCAAACTTAATTTTTGCTCTAAATATGAGACAGCACTGGGGGACCCGTCCTGAAGCTGGGGTCGAATGCAGTCAGTGTGTAATGACTGTGCACATGGCTGGGCTGAGCAAGAGGAACCAGCTGCACGCAGCTGTGCTCCTGCAACCACTCAAACACAGTAAGGAGGCTGAAAACATCAGAGCTACCTCCAACTGGCCCCAAGATTAACACAACACCCCCTATAGCACCTTACCAGTGCAGACCATGAAATCTGTTTCCCATCACCTTCCACACTGGCTAGCCAAGCCTCTGTAGTATTACTCATACAAAAACCTAGGCTTGATACACTCAATACTTTCATTATAGAGCCAATTTTATTATGAAGCAGAGTGACAACTGGAACAGCTGCGTTGTCCTTATGCCTGCGGTGCACAAACAGAACCAACTACTGCTTTTATTGCTACAGTCAGAATTTCAGCAGAGGGAAGGTCCTGCACCAGGAGGACCAACAGTGCTTGAGAGAGGCCACAAGGTGCTGTGACATCCAGCGCCAACCTCCAAGACCAGAGCCCAAGGCTTACCTTGCTTAAGGTTGAAGCCAAAGAGCATCTAACCAAGGAGGTGGCTCCAAAAGGCTTGGGAAGCAGCTGAATAACAGGCAGCAAGACCCTTGGGATGCAAAAGTCTGCATCATTCCTTTGGCTCTCACCACACACCCTCACCTCCCTCTGGAAGTAGGAATAACATTATAGCACTTCATTTGTGGCGCCTCCTGAAGCTTGACATACCTTCCAGTCTTGATCATGCCTCCTCTTTTCAAAGGAAGACTTTTCTCTCTCCTTCCCTTTCTTGAAAGCCTTTTTCTCCTCGGCCATCAAGAGGCGGGCAATTTCCTAGAAGGGAAAATACAGAGAGCGTGTCAGATGGTTTTACTGCTCTTGTGGGTTTGAGTTACTTAAACCCTTTGCTATGGACAGCTGCTGAATGGGAAGGATGCAAAGCCAGGATTTCACCCATCTGTGATTAGAAATCAAGTGACAGGGCAGAATTAAGACTGACTACATGCAGCATACGCAGTGGATCCCTGATCTGCCAGAACTGTGTTTGCAGAGCCTTTCTGCCCTTTATCTCTTTTCCTTCAATGGGGGGGTTCATCTCGCAGCATCTCTGATAGCCTCCCTTAAGGCTCAGTTACAAGAGATGCTCTTACACAGTCATGAACTTCCTTCCTCTGCCATGGTTGCAACAGGCRGCGCAACTCCCTGCTTGGCCAGCCTGAGCATAGCTAGAAAAGATAGAAAGAAAATATAGATAGATATAAATATAGATATAAATATAGATAGAAAAGATAGCACAGATAGAAARGCAGCTAGGACCCTGCTGGAGCCCTGAGTTCCCCCTACAAGGATGGAAATGAACAACTAGAGGGTCAGAGGGTACAAGTGGGGTTTAGCAGTTTCCACAAGCAAAGGAATACCGCAAACATTTGACTTCTTGCTCACCTCATCTTGGGCTACTTGAGCTGCCTTCTGATCTGCCTCATTAGCCTGGGAAAAAAAAAAAAGGGGGGTGGGGGGGGGTGGGGGGAGAAAAAACAGACACAAAAGAGTAACACCTCTGAATTATTCATACCCATTAACCTACTAGGCAGGGCAAGTAGGTGCCCATACAAATATGCTAGCATCCTCTCCAAATATACTTAGCTACCTCAACACTTACTTCACAACCCAACACCAAACTGTCATTTCAGCTTTTCAGCTGAGTTTTGCCCTCATCTATCTGCCAGGCCATACCAGAATACATTGCCCACCCTGCTGCCCTGTCTCTCAAAGATGGGCACTGCCCTGTCTCACTTCTGGGCTGACCACACTGACTACAGGCCATCTTTACCTGCTTGGAAATGTTCATTTAATATCACTCTGCTTCTATCATTTAATTTCCGGGTGTTTATTTCAGAAAATAGGGTTCTACTGGCTGGATGCCAGCTGTCACTCCATATGTGGGTGTATGGGAGACAAAGATAATCACCAGAATGCACAGAAGCAAGACCTTAGGTCTTAAAGTCACTATCATATATAAAAGGTTTACAAATTAAAGTTGTCATCGCTGGCTACCTTAGTTCCTTCGAGTTGACTAATGCATCCTCTCTACTTACCAGGAGCTCTTCCTCCTGCAGCTTCCGAGCAATCTCTGCATCAGACAACTCCTGTTCCCTTCGGGGTGTATCATACATGGCTTGCTTTGTCCCCCTCAACTTACTGCCTGCAGAATTGTGAGAGAAAACAATCAACTCAACCATTTTCCAAATGCTTTGGTAAGGAAATCCCCACCATCTCCTCAGCCACCTGCAAAAGACCCACTCAAGGGAACCAGAGACCATGACAGCGTACCTGCCAGACAGCTGGTTTGAGAGTACCTTTAGCCGAGGTGCAGCGCGCACCTTAGGGAGGTTTCTCTATGTATATAGAAATATCTGATACACCATGTCTTATATGACAAATGCAACTATATGGCAGAAGAGGCCATGTCCCTTGAAGCAGTCTTTGCTGACACAGTGATGCTAGCAAAGGAATCGTAATTTTTCACACTCTGCATTGATACAGATACATTGGCAAAACCAGGCAGCAGAGAGCAGCCCAACATCTGTTACGAGCACAGCAGAGTCTGTGAACACACTGCTGGAGCAGCACAGGCTGCAAAAGTTGCCTGGGACAGGCTCACATGAGGTTTCAGACAATTTCTTCCTTGGGCTGACCCATGAATTTTACAATTCACAGTGAGAAACCAGAGAAGTAAACATTTTTGAAGTTCATACAAGGTTCAGTTCTTCCTTTGAGTACAGAGTTTTATTTGTTTGTTTATTTTAAAGTTAAACCATCTCCAAGTGATTTAAAATGTTGTATTTTGAGAGTCTCTCCATAGTCTATTTGCACCAGGCCATCAAAGGAGTCTTACTGTATCCCTGTTATAAAATGCATGACTTCACTCACATACAATGAATGCCTTCTCCATCCATCTGCAGTCTGAACTGTTCTGTTCAGACATCTCGGACATCTAAATGAGCTTTCTGCTTTATGTCTGAAGTATACAAACACTCCAGATGTCTGTSTCTCTTCCACCTCAAACCCAGAAAGTTTCACTCAAAACTTTCATGCCTCCAGCTACTCCATTTACACATTTATTATAAATAACCTGTTACATCTTACTGGGCCACCTATCAGTTTCCTTCCTAAGACCAAGGGAAAAACATGAAGTAACCAACTGACCTCGAAAAACTTTCTGTGCATCTACCAACAAACTACCATCGTACTCCACCAAGCATCCCGAAGACTTCAAACTGCAGAGGGCCAGAGACCTCGTGCATCAACCCAGAATAAAACCATGGAATAGGAAACCACCTCTCCTATGGGTATTAAAGGAGGCGTGTGGGGTTTTCTGCTTTTTGTTTTGTTTGAATCAACTGATCAATGATCTTAAGCAATTAATACCCTTCTTACACACCATCTTAGCGTAAGAAGAAAACTTCAGCTCTGGCATGTTATGGTTAAGCGTACGACCCGGCCTTTCCCAGCACACTTTGATCAATCCAAGCTGTGAAGAGCTGCAATCTCTGGCCAGCGCAGAAACTCTGGCAAAAAGCACTGGCTTAGTAAGAGTTAAATTATTCAGAGTGCTTTCAAGGTCAAGGTAAACACAGTTTTACCATGCTGGAATGAACAACAGTGTGGCCGACAGGCTCCTGTACAGCATTACCTCTATGAACAATAAAAGTAAATTTCCAGGAATTGTTTGCTGGCCAGCCCAAGGCTGAGCTTTCTTCACGCACTGATCGGTGCCAGGCTTCATTTGCTCAGAAGGCAACAATAAACGTTACTTCCACGTCACTTCTGCCCACACTCAGAGGAGCACAAAGCCCACCATGACCACAGCTCACAGGAAGAGGATGTGAGCTTCTGGCTATTTTGACTCAATGTGATGGGACACTGAGTCACTCGGACCCACACTGTATCGGGGCAAATCACGACCTACTGATTATATATAAAGACCTGATTAATACCTTTCACTTCCCCAAAGAAAACTTTTGCATGATGAAGACGAAGAATAATTCTCCCAGCATCTCCAGAGACTGACATGCATTATCATCCCCACCTTATCCAAGCGAAGACCAGTTAGATGGCTTAAAGCACAAGTTTCCCACACTGTGACAGACATAGATCCAAGTCTCTAAACTCCTACTTTCACTAAGAGACAGGTCACCCCCACCCCCACTGTGCTTTTAAAAGCAGAAAGATGGATCTGGATCTTTAAAGCCCACCAGTCCCCAAGTATTACTGAACAACAAGAACTACACAGGTACACATTTCCCAGAAAAATCCACTTGTACAGAATTTGACAAGAACCCCATCTTACAAACAGAGCCCAGCTGGACACCTAGGGCCACTACCGAACTTTGCCCGAAGTGAACTGGTTATGTTGCCAGCACGGGTTTTCAATAACAAGTGGATGGAAATTGCTGGCTTGTTAGTGCTTCAGCAAACTGTCCTCACTTACAGCCCTGCATCCCAAATCAACAAAATACAAGTGTAATCATAACATTTGGTTTTTTGTAAGTTGGTTGGTGGKTTTTTTTTTTGTCTCCTCTGCAAGGAGACCACAGCACAAAATATATCACGAAAACAAAAGGTGGTTGTTGGTTGGTTGGTTTTTGGGGGTTTTTTTTGTGTTTGTTTTTTTTTTTTTTTTCTTAAACACAGGATACCAAGGGCACCATTTCCAACAATACCTTCTTACTTATCTTCTCTGATGCCATGGAACATGTCAGGAAATAAACAGAGCAAGAACATTAATGGATAAGAAAAATCTCACTAAATAAGGGAGAAACCTGGGCAGGATTCACCGTGTACACATTGCAGGTGGATATTGGAGATAAGCATCTTCAAAGGAAACAACACAGACTTCAGACACCAGGATGGGGAGTGCAAAGGTCCATCCCCACATGTACATACACCTTCCCCATTATGTGGTTACCTGAGTCTCGCTGGCAGTCTCCAACCTTCCCCTGGGTCACAATGTCTGGGGAGGAGGAACGTCTCCTGTGTCCTGCCCTCTTGTAGTCTCTCTCCTCACCCCTCCTATGATCATCTCTAGATTCAGCATCATGGAGCTTCTCGTCATGCACCATCCTGTGTGACGAGTGGCCCTGATGACGAGATTTGTGTTTTTCAGGGCGCCTGCCCTGACGCCAGGTCTCCTGCTCAGCCTCCAGTTCCACCTCAAGAAGAGGAAGATGCTTTTCTCTGTCTTGCCTTGTTGGCTTTCTGCTGCGCCGCGCCTGGTCTGCAAGTCTATGCTCTGACTCCAGGTCAAGACTGAGAGGTCTCCAAGCCTTCTCCCTGCCGGCTGCTCTCCTCTCCCGCAGCTCCCAGCTATTGCTGAGGTCATAGGCGCTGCGCTCAGTCTCTCTTTCCAGGTCAAGGCTGGGATGTCTCCTGGACCTTCCCTGGCTGGCCGATTTCCACTCCTGCTGACGGCCATTGCTGGCCTCACTCGGTTGAGGAGACCTGTGACGATCCTCCGAAGTGGAATGCCCGTGTTTGGAGGCACCATCGGACAAAGGCGAGGGCTCTTCTCGGTGCTCTCTCTGCCGGCGCGTGTGCCTGTCACCACTGCGTGCCCCGCGAGGCTCAGAAACCTGCTCTCTGGGATCACCCCAGGGGTGCTCTGAGCAACGGGGGGACAAACAACGAGCGGGTTAGTGGTGCAGGGGTTAACGGTAGTTCAGCGAGGCCAGACTCACAGCATGCAGATGAGGGAGCCTGATGCAAGGAGAAGCTGGAAATGCAGGCGAAGCACGATGGGATCAGAAAGAAGAATAACGGGGATGTAATGCTTGCAGGATATAACGGGGGACAGAGTGAAATGGCAGCCTGGCTAGTAGCAGGGCAACACGGGAGGCAAGGGGGTTGGAGCATAAAGCACAGGTCCAGCCCAAAAGTGTGTCTGAACACCTCCTAAGACAAGGACAAGCCAATATGGAGATGAAGGACTTTTAATGATGCCATTGGGGCTGAAAAACAGCCAGCAGAGCAGCTCATCTCCTGGAGWCATATCACTGCTGCAGGATACTGAAACCAGCAGAGAAAGGCTTGCAAAGGAGGGTACAAGATGCAGGTGAGGCTGGGAGTCAACGGGGGCGGGGGGGCCAAGCAGACGGTCAGGTTGGATCCTAGTTTATGAGCACCGGTGCCCTGCCCTGGCTCCAGGCATAAAGCTTTTCATCAGAAAAAAAACAGCCTCACCTAATGGGGGGGAAGACCCACATAAAGCAGAAGAGAAAGAGAAAAGTGGGATAGGATTTTCTCCCCCCCCCCCAAAAGCAAGAACGAGATGATGCATAGCTGCAGCATCCAAATATCTTCCACCACAGACTGTCATGTATCTCTTGCAGACCCAGAAGTTTCCAGGCCCGCACTTATTCATTGCCTAAATAAAAGTTTAGGCTCTGACTGCAGAGAGGGCTACAGAAATTTAAGGGCAGGATAAGACTTCACAAAACCCAGGCTCCTGACCTCAGCAATGTAGCTGGAAAAGCCGCTTACTCGGCAACTTGGCAGGGTTGTTTCCTCCATGCTTTCCAGAAAGCAGGTGGAAATTTTCTTTGCTTTTAGTTTCAGTAATAAACCTGACGCAGCTATGAGGATGCAGCAGTCTGCCTGTATACAATCTGCTAATCAATTTATTTTCCAATCAACCTATTTGCTAAGAAAAATCATTGCACTTAGTGAACTATTATCTCTACAGCAGCTTTTCAGAATGAAGGCATGTTTCTGAAGAAAAAAAATTTCCTTGAAGCAGAGGCTGATTTGAAACAGAACTATACAAAAAAACAAACCAAAAAAACAGCAGTGTAAGACTTTCCTTCTCCACTGCTGAGAGTTTTTTTATAGTATCTAAAAATATTTAAAATAGATTTCACTACACATGAACTGCATTCTGTTTTAATAAATAGCTCTGCCTTCCTTACAGTCATCCAGATTTCAGAAAAAAAATAACCACCAAAATTGAATGTTCCCTTCAAGTCATTCTATTCAGAAAAAACTTTTTCAGAGCCATCAAAAATATACCCTACAGAAAATCCACCTTGAAAACAACTCTGTGTTACTTTTATCCAGAACAGGTATATTTTTAAAAATCCAAGAACTGTAAGAGTAACCACAGCAGTTCCTGTTAACTGGCAGGTTTTTCTGTTCAGTTTTAGATCGTTCACATGATTTACAGAAAACAAATATCCAATAAAACAATCTAAGTGACTTACTGAACAACGGAGACCAGAGCCTGAAAGCAAGTCAGTTTTTGAACAGTACTAACAAGGGTCTAAGAATTAATTCAATTTTGCCATTAAGGAAAGCTCCATAAACACAGCAGYAGAGAGCAGGAGATCACGAAAGAGCAAAGCGTGGCCGCGCTAGGAAAGGATCCCTGCAGGTAACGCAACCATGCCAGACAGCCCGAGCAGAAGGTTTGCTTTTGGGGTATCTCAGGGCGATTAACTCCTCAGCAGGCACCGGTTCCTGCAGCACCTTCCGCAGGGGCCGTGTAAACACTCTTTAGGTCCTGGTGTTACTCTCTCAAGCAGCAAGTAACTGAGCGAATACAGAAATGTTTTTCATGGCACAGACACTTCTGGGAGGAACTCTGCCTTCTTTCATGTTTATTTTTCCACTTTTTAAGAGCTCAGATTGCTCTGGAGCAATAGCCCTAATCCACACTCCTCCTGGATGCGGATAAATTTTTATTCAGTCTCAAGACAGACTAAAACCCAAACAAAGCCAGGGCTTTTTTTATTTAAGTTCACAAGTAACGAGGATGATACAAACCAAGGATGCTGAAGCCTAATCAAATGGTGCCCAAGTATTTAAGAGGTTCCAGATCAATGGAGTAGATGATCCTGGCACCAAAATCCACTCCAGTCCTTTCTACTTTTTAAGGAGCGAGGATCAAGAGCAGCCCTACTATGAATGGTCAGGCAAAACACCTTCTACCTCACCTCCAAGACTACAGATTATTGCAGGAAGAAAAATTAGACCCACAACATATCCTGCTCACACCACAGTCTCAGTTCAGAGAGTCACAGGCTTTTGTCAGCTGATTTCTGTTATAGAAATCCATCCTGTCCTACCATCTTCTGCACGGCAACACTATTACCTATATTGTATTTTTTCAGGGACTTGTCCCATTTAATTCTGAAAAACTGAAGTGTGGGTTGGCCATAAGACTCCACGATCAAAGTCTATCCCAGTTCTCTACATGTAGCAGGATTTGTGGTCATGAAGTTTCCACTTGGTTACTGTTTTGCACTTTGTGCTTTGAGTTTTCTTGGCCATCCTTGAACTTCTTCCCAATTGAAACTAAAATACTTTGTGTAAGTTCAAATAAAAGACATTTAAAATTGCCAATGGCATTGATGTTAAAATGAGAAATACGAGGTTTGATCTTCATCTTCACAATCTGTTAATCTAAAGCAGCCCATCTCTTCCCCACCACATTTTTTTTGAAGAAAGAACACAAGAACCACCACCAGCGCACAGCAAAGCCATCCCCAGATTGCTTCGTAATTAAACACACCCTGATTCACTCCTCCCAATTTAAAGAAGGTCTGTATTTTAAAGAAGGTCTGTATTCAATCACAAAAGCCGACCAAGAGAAAGCAATACAGTGCTGTGGGTCATATCTTTTCCAGAATGTACAGTCCCAGATGATAATCACGGCAGAGACATTCTGTGGAGATGATCTTGTTATTCAGCAAGTCATTCAAAGTGGTTGTGCTGATTTTAATGCTTGGATACATACCTGCAAGGAGTTATTTTTGAAAGGCTGTTCCATGAACCAGCATTTATTCCTTTACACACGTAGCTGTGCCAGCATCGCAGATGAGCACACGGAACTGTTCCTCTTTGAATGCAAGTATGGAATTGTGTCTGAATTTCTCCCCCACACACTTGTGGTGTTACACAGAAGTAACTGTGGCTTATCAGTACCATCAGCTACTGTCTTTTTCCACAAGCCCTTTCAAAACATGCGTGCATGAGCGTGCTTGCACATACATGCACCACAGCCCCTATCCCTGTCCTTTAGGCCATCTTCTAGGACATAAAAAATTACAAAATTGTCTTCCCCACTTTTTTTTTTTTGTTTGTTTTAAATATTTCCTGATTCTAGAATAAAGTCTGATCCTGACCCTGGAAACTGATGCAATGCTACAGAGCTGAATGCAGGACTGCAGGATAAGGGAAATCTCCTAAATGGAGTTGCCAGATGACCAGGTTCACCTATACTGCCATGATCTTGATCCTTTATCTAGCAGAAACGTACCTCCATTTTCTGCATAATAACTATCTTCATAGACTGTGTGTCCCTGGGATTCTGGGTAGTGCTTCTTGCGCTTTTTTTCTTCCTGAAGTTCTTTCTGTTGTAGGAGGCGGGCAATGTCCTGCAGAGATGAAAGAAAATAGACATTACCTTCCCCCCYCCAAAAAAAAAAAAAATCTCCAGATTCTTTTACTCAAATTCTTTATTCAATTATAAAAATCCTGATAGTTTAATTTTTCAGACATGGCAACGACAGGGTTACTCTCAAATTCAGCCCCTGGGCTGGATGGGGCTTCCAGCTTAGTGGCTGACACAAGGGACCATCTCAGCAACCAGTACCCAACCTCACCCAGGCCCATCGCTGAGCTTCCAGTCCCGTGGTAGACTCGCAGGTTCCCGTTTCACCCGCCCACAAGCCTGCAAAGCCCTAATGGCCAAAGCATAGCAGAAGGGACTGCGTGTGCAACCTCGGGCTTTCAGCAAGGATTTGGAAGTTACACAAGTGGACACCCGCTCACACGAGTGGGCTGGACCTCCCCCCTGAACTCCACCTGGGAAAGAAAAACACTGAAGCAAAGCCTGTCTCCAGCTGAGGCACTTCGGACTCAAAGGAGTTCCCAGAGCAAGTCATGAACTCGCTTCAAACCAGCTGTAATTTACAGGGACGGTAGGATGCCAGGCAGGGAAATGCATCAATTTGACAGACAGAGGCTGAAGGAAAAGAAAATCGAAAGGGACATTAGGAATAGAGGACTAGGCATAAGGCAGGAGCACTGTGGGGACTGCAGCCGTTTATCTTCTGTCGCAGTTTTGGTAGATATGACATCAAAGAGAATAGCACTCCATTTTCCTAATTGGTTTTCTTTTGAGATGACTAATGGATCAACAAGGCCTAGCAACAGCAAACAGCTCCCTGGGGCTTGCTCATTTGGGGCCCAGAAGCTTACAAGTCAGTGGAGCTAGTCTGAAACTAGGAAGAGAAGCTGGAAGATACCAGCAGGGCATGCTAGCCCTTTGGATGCTATTCATTTAAGCCTCCCTAATCCTCTGGATCTTTGTAGAGCCATGCATGTAAAGCGTACATCGCAGGCAGGAAAGGCATCACTGAAATGCAAACTAAGAGCCAACACTCTCCAGAGCAAAGCCAGCACTGGAGGACGTTGGATGGGTGTTCAAGTACAAACTATTATTTCAGGATTCAGATCAGATCTGCTCAGTAACCAGCTTTGTGGAGGACCTGGGGATCCACAGGCTCTTTACCAAAAAAGAAAAAAAAATTCCTTCCCCTGACAAGGTTAAGCTCGTCTAGCAAGTACAGTAAGTCTATAAATATATGGGCTTAAGCACGTTATCTCCAGGACCGAGACAACTCAGGACTTGCAAATCCACACAAACCATTTCTTACAAACTGGACTTGTAAGCAGGTAGGCTTAGCGCTTCATTTAAAAACTCTGCACACCAGACTGGATCTGCCTCAAGCACAACACTGGCGTAACACTGCTAGCCACTACCGATACCAGAGAGCTATCACATACGCTGGGCAGCTACTACACCCTCATGTGACACAAATACAAGACTAGCCTAGTGTGTGGCCAGTACCAGTGTAATACAGAACGTCTTGTGGGGCACATGTATAGATGCTCTGCCGAGGGCTACAGAAGGGGCTCTGATGTTTGTCACTCTGGCAGCTGACAAATCTCTGCGGCACTGCGCAGCCTCACTCACATTGCTCAGACTCTGCATCAGCAGAGATGCCCACCCAAAAGAAACAATGTGGGGGGGGACCCTGGAAGGGAAGCAGGATCAATTCAAGCTCTCCAGAAGTCCTGTTGCAAGGATGGGTGGTAGTGCTACACCCTGGTACCAGCTGTAGCCTAACTCAGTCCACAGCTATGTTTCAGCCACACTTGGGAACTTCTCACATACCAGCAGGAAGATAAAGAATATTTATGGCTTCTCCTCATCACTTTGAGACACATTCATTTGAAGATTGCTCCCAACAGTACAAGATGGTCAGCACGCTGGTTTGACAGGTTGCAGGGACCTGTTGTCAGACTGCTGACATCCCAGCAGCTCTCTACATAAAGCAGGAAGGAAAGGTGCAATTCCCACAGCCAACGTGAGTAGTATTACATCCCCTTCACCTTCCCGATAAAAATGAGACAGATGGTCACATTTATAGCACAAATCCTTTAGCCAGAGTGCTCCTCCCACCCCCGTTACCACAAGCTCCTTTTGTAAGCCCTTCCACGTCTGGCTGGGCAGCCTTTCAGTGCTTGCTTGGACTTAATGGTATAAGAAGAAAATGAGGTCTTGCACAAGCAAACTGAAACATTTGTCAGGTAAGGACAGATTCTTATTTCAGGCTCTTCCAGGAAACACAGCCTTGTGTTCAAGCTCTTCCTACAGAGAAAATGCCACTAGGTTCCTCTTGCCTCTGCCTTAAGACTATTCAGACTTCTCAGGAAACTATCTGTAATCAAAAATGGGGCCACGCTCCAGGCTCACACAAGGTGTTCCTCCACTCTGTGGCTTTCTTGAATACCCAATCTGACAGGCTGACACAATAAATTGATCAACAAGCCAAATCCTTTGAACACCGTGGACAAGCCACACTGCCCACTCTCAAGCGAAAGCAGCAGAGCAATATTTTGCAATAACAGAATCTGCTAGCAAGAAACTGCATCGGGGTGTTCACGCTATGAAAGACAAAACTGAAGATGAGAGTAGGTAATGGAGAAGCCAGAGATGGATGGCTGGGCTGAGGGTCCTGCTGAAGTCTTTGTACCAAAGACCAAGCAATCATGACCCAGGATTCTCCCAAAAGTAGCACCCGAATCCTGGCATTTGAGAAAGCAAGCAGATCTCAGAGTGCATAAACAATTACACTTTCCTACACCAGGGCAGTGAACACCTCAACAAGACCCACCTATTACTTGCCCTCTCCATTAGCAAGGCCACTGGCATCAACAACCCTTGTGCCCTTGAGCATGAGGACTACAACTGTATCTTATTCCTGTAACAGGACTCCCTGAAATCTCTGTACATACCGAGATCTGTGAGGACCAGGACTGACACCATGCAAGCCAACTCCTGTGGCTAATGACCGAGAAATGCCTGCACTGAAAGGGCTGCTACAAATAGTCCTGCCATCCCTGCAGCTTTAAAGGTTACCTCGTCTTTTTCCTCTTGCCTGCGGCGCTGCTCCGCTTCAAATACCAGCTTCACTTGGATTTCCTGAGCGATCTCGCAGTCCTGTCGTTCTCTGGAAGGCAAGGAGACAAGGATTATAGGCAGCTAAAGTCACAGGCATCAGTCAGCCTGGAGAAAGGGATAAAAGAGCTAAAGAACCCATCTGATTTACACAGAAGAATTATTACTCGGTATTAACGCAGAGCCTATGTATCCTCACCAGGGACCAGGACTCCCTGTACTTACTGCTGGCCAAATTTAGAAAATAGCTCCCAAAACACTCACAATCAAAGTATAAAGCAAGAGAAAACAGATTCATAGGCAGTTTGCTAAGAAAGAAGGTAGGAACCATAAGATAGGGCAGGCCAGGGTAGTGCACAGGAGTCTCTGCAAACAGTCTAATTCTGCTGAGGAGTTTTTGTACACATGGTGCCAAAGGAGGGCTTTAGGGGTATGGTTAATGCAGGCATTTCTGGGAARTGGTTTTCATGTGAAGCCAAGAAGGAGAAAGTGCAGAAATGCTGATAGCAAAACGCAGTACATAGGCCAAGTAGAGGCTGGAGGTGGCAGTTCAGTAATGAATGAGAAACGCTGCTGAGGTGGGACGAGACATAAAAGCAGAACCGGTGCCAAGAGGCAAGAGAGCAACATGCGTCAAAACAAGGGGTGAGGGAGCCATCGTCACAGTACCAGTGCAGATGCAGGAACACACAAGATTACATTAACTGGGGACAGAGAGATACCGGAGTAACTGAGACATGAAATGAGAGTTTTGTCTGTGCAGATAGACTGGGAAGGCCATATTTCAGGGATGTCATACAGAAAGCATCTGCAAGAATTGTGCCATACTCAGCTGTGCACTCTGATGCCTGGCAAACAGGCTGGAACAATGGCCAGGGGTTCCTTATGGCAACCCAGAAAAGGGCTAGGGGATTTGAGAAGAAAGATTAAGAGCTCTTTTTTTCCAGCACTGTCAAAATTGAACTAAAGACAAGCTCTGAACAGGTCAGAAAAATCAATCTAAGCTATCTCTGCAACTGAGACTACTGAAAGGCAAGGCACAGAAGGAGCTGAGAACAGGAACAGCAACAGGCAGAGCTTGCTTTATTAGAATACAATCTTTTGAAGAATACGTTGGCAATGATCAGACAGGCGATGGGAGGACTACCAAGAGCATATTATGGAAGTCAAGCAAATACTTCAAGAGAAGCAGGTTCAGCTATGTCAAAGTTGTGCTGTGTGGGCTGGAGCAACTAGTTCTAGGCTTGAGCAAGGATCACGGCATATAAGACCTAGCGAACTTGGAGGCAAAGGACTGGAAGAGAGTCTAAGACATGAGCAGAGGAAATTAAAATAGTAAGTGCAGCCAAGTACTTCCAGTGGCAAAACAGAGAGAAGCGGCATGGCTGGAGCAGTCAGTGGCACCACAGAGCCTTCTTTTATAGAAAGTGAAGAAGAATGAGAGAAACAGAAAGAGTGGATATGTGGCTTAGGGTGGGGAGGAAGGACACTGAGACAAGAAGAGGGTTTAGAGGACAAATGCCACCAAGAAAAAACTAATCTGTCATAGGGAAGGAAAAGCGAGAGGGAAAAGAAGCTTCTTTATTTCTGTCAACTGCTCCTTGGAAGCAGACCTGCAACTGGGTATGGCACGTTATTTATATGAACCTCAAGTACACATGAGCCCCAAGTCAGTGTCACAACATGACATTTTCTTCCCTTTCCCAGACCACCACACTCACAAACACTTGTGCATATTCATGAATTGACCCACATCTAGAGATGTCCTGGAAGGCACCCATGAATTTCAGTGTTTGTAGGGCTGGAGTTATCAGTAGGTCAAACAACTTCAGACATCAGTTTCTTTCATCCAGGTAATAAAACCTGGCATTCTGTGTGTTTGCGCCTACGCGTGTTTCACCTGAGTCCAGGGAGAGCTCCTGTTCAAAAGCATACGAGCTCACACAGCAGCAAATCTAGTTCTTGAACCTGCCGTATAAAAAGGGACCTTGGCAAACTGGTACCAGCAGGGAACCACAGTCCCCAGCAAAACAATAGCTGAATATGCAAATTCTGGGGAGCAGACTGTCAATGGGCCTAAGATAGTGAATCTCTTATGACCCCAGCCTCAGAGGACATGAATCCAGGTAGAAAATAAGTTAGAAAGGTCAGACATATCAAAGCGTTGCACGTCTCCAGTTCCCCCGGCACCTGTGAGCAGAGCCAAGGTGCCAAGTTCATCAGCACCAACTGACTTGCTAAATGCTTAAAATACATCTTACTGAAGACAAACAGGAGACAGAAACAGCTAATAGTCTTTCAGAGCCAAGGCAACAAGGTCATTGCCTCTCTGTTTGCAGCAAAGAACACTAGAAGTAATACAAAAGCAGAAGCATTTTCTTGTTCCTGATGACATGCATCTTGGAATACACTGTACCAACCTCTAAGAACCACTGAACAGCAACAGAGGATTAGATTTTGGGTTTTATTGCTCAGTGGTAATTAAATACTGAGACTTGATTAGTTAGTCAACATAAGCTAGTGTTTCAACTTGACTGAGCATAAGAAAATAGGTTAAAGAAATTTGACAGCTCTTCTTGTCCTTCAATTTCTTTAGTACGAGTTCAAGTGCCCATCAGTCCCCAGAAATCAGCCAGAGCAACATAAACATCACCATCCTTGGTCATCACACCTAGGTGTCCTTCATTCCTGGGCAGCCAGGAGTGTTAAGAGTGTCAGGGAAACTCTACATCAGTTTAGGAAACAGAGGAAAAAAAAAGTCCATGTGATCAGAAAGCTCCCATTCACATTGGCTGGAGCAACTAATTGTTGCCAGATGAGGAGCAAAAAAAATAAAAGGATTTAAGGGAACCGTTCAAAGGAACCGTTCACATTAGTGTTAACAGAACCATCACAGCACTGGGAGCAAAACGAGGAAAGAGTGTATTTTCACGGTATTTCCCACAGTTATTTTAGCAACCTTGCTACTATGCTTGGCAGCATGCAGGCTGCTCAGCTAGATGCGAGAGATGCTTTTAAAGAAGCATGAAAATAAGGTTTGATGCTTCCCTAAATATGTAAAAAGAAAAGAAAAGTTATTTCTATTCTCTCATTTATCTTCACAACATCCTTCTGAGAGAATCTAGGATTTGAAAGACAGAAGAAAGCCCATAAATTCGAAGAGCTTTTTTATGTTTCCTGTTTCTGAAGACCACCCAGTTCTGCCCCTTTACTCCTTCCATCACCTTGCACTGTCAAACTGTCCTAGACAATACAGAAAGCAACAACAGCAAGGATCATTTTGTTGCCAGAACATGCTGATCTTGCACAAGGAAGAGACAGTGGGAACGTACAGAGAATTAAGGAAGAAAAAGATCCAATTACAAAAGGATGCCTCCAACTTTTTTTACTATTCTTACAGAAGAGCTCATGCTTTCAGGAGCAGAACTGCTGTGGACACAACATTTTGCATCAGCAGTTCTGCCTGTAACTTGGCTCACAAAGTTTGTAAATCCCATTTTAGAGAGTCCTACAACAAGAAAATTGTTTGCAGTTCCCAGCAAGTAACAAAAAGGAATCATCTCTGCCATACAAAATTAATTTTTATGTTGTCATTTACATGCTCACATCTCTAATTGGTAATGAAGACAAAGCTATTGAAAGAAAGCACAGACTTGAGATACACACATGTATCTACCCAGTGCCGCCTGAGTATGCTGGGAACATTGAAAACAGTGGCTGATTTGTCACGCCCCAGCTTCAAATCTTTTATGAGCAGCTCCTTTGAAGCCAGTCCTATATCTCACACATCTGCAATACAGAGCTCTTCTACTCCATCGCTGCCTCTGCCAGATGAGCCACCCAGGGTTTGCGATCCACCACCAACTGTACCTGGTGGGTGGCATCACAGAGCACGACACAAGCCGGGAGGCAGCGCAGCCACTGGGAGATGCACCCTGCCTTGCAGACCCTGCATTTGCAGGGAGCCCCACCAGAAAGCAAGCTCCTGTCTCTCATCATCGGCATCTGACTGAGCCCTCTCACATGACCCATTTGTTACATCTCACGCATTGCAGGAGACTAAGGGAGCGGGGGAAGAAAAGCACCAATGTCAACTCTGGATTGGAAAGTATAGTTTGTTTTGCCCTGCGCTACCATGTTTCGTTCCTACACCAGCTCCACAGCATAAGAGCCATGGCACACAGAAAGCCAAATCACAGGCCACAGGGTCAGATCTGGTGCCTGAGCAAACCTGCAGAGCAAACTGGATCACTCATTAAACATCCTCCCACAGCTGCTGCAGAAGTCAGTGACTGCAAGAGAAGGCCTGTCCCCCAACACCCATCTCCACCAAGTGACCCTGGGGCAGCAGCTCCTCTTCCCAGGTCACTTCACACTGGAGTATCTGCAAGCACAAGCAGGGACGTTCAGCTCTTCAGTGCAGCAGGAYGCCAAAAAAGCATTGCGCCCAGCTCCTCAAAAGCACTCATCAGGCACAATGCAAACACCCCAATATCTGCAATTTCCACAAGAGAGAGAATTCACTGTAAGACTGTGTATTTCTGTGGTGCAGTTTCTTCTTTCTCAAACTTTAGCCAGGGACAAGGTCAACACAAGTGGCCAAGTTACCTCACTTTGCCAACAGGCAGCAGAACAGGAAGGCTCCTTCCCACAGACAGGCAACAGAATCCAAGCCAGGATGGGCCCCAGGGCCACCTACTCCCACCCTGTCCTCATTACTCTGTGCCAGAGCCTAGTATCAATACTTTTATGGCAACGGATAGCCAAAGAAAAAAGGAGACGAGCAAAAGACTGATCGACCCGAACCCCACATACTGTCAATCAACTTAAATCAAAGCAGCTGATTTCAGTGCTCTGACCAAATGGGACTAGCATTTCAACAGCTCCATCCCAAACTCACAAGTCTTTTCGGTGTTTCTGGATTTGAGCACGTGCTTTCAGATCCTCCTCTTCTTGCAGTTGCTTGGCCACCTGCAAGTCATGTTGCACCAGACGATTACGCTGAACATTTGTTGCCAAGTGATGCTCAACTGGAAATAAACACAGACAAGAACCCCCAAATCAGCCTGCAGAACTTCATGTGGTGAACAAGACAAAGCAAGTGGGAGGGAGATTCCAGGCCAGAAAGGAGGACTGTTCTTGGCAGGGAAACATCACATAACATCTCTAAAGGTGGGGAAGTCCTGAACTGAAATTACGCTAACAGCTTGAGATTGCCTCGTTTCAGCACTGAGGGGGCTGTATACGTGTGCCTGTTATCAAAACAAGATCTGCATATCTTAATCGCATCCAGATTTATAGGGAATGCTTTTTAGGCTTTGAATTTAATTTTCTGGCCACAGGAAATTACCCTAGATTAATAAAGTGGGGCTAGAAGGGACCACCAGAAGCCAGTGAGGATGAGTTGAACCTAACCACTTCTGATGGATGCTTCCCTAATTTGTTCTCAAGAACCTCTAGAGGAAGAAACTCCTCTTGCTCTCAACGTAATCGGTTCCAGAATCTCACTACCTTTATATTTAGCAACAGAGCAACTGAGTACCACAGCGAGTCCTTTACCATACGTGGATACTGCCTGCAAGAAAAGATGGCTACATGAGCTGCAGCTGAGAGCCAGCTTCAATTCAGTGGTCTCAGGTTCCAGCAGCAAGGGCACAACTTCACTGCAAGCTGCACACTTGGTGGAATAGCTGGAATGGTATTAGCACCTAGTACTGGTAGATACCAATGGCCTTGGCACCCAGCAAAGCAGAACAGAGAGGCCACCACACCTGAAACTGCAATGCAAACATACCCCAAGAAACAGATAAGCATGGAAAGAAAGACAGAAAGACAGAAAAAAATCACCAGTCACTTTGAAGTTCCTGGCTGTAATTTTTTTTTCCCTCCTTTTTAAACCCTACAGTGTACAGCTGCCCTACCTCAAAATGTCTTAAAAGGAAGCTCCTTTCAAAATGCAGGCACTAGCGATTCTGAAGTAAGTAAATAAACAGACCTCTTCTGGTTGCACCTCAGGTCAGCCTATAAAACTTGAAGCTTCCAAAAATTGCTAGTCATTTCTAAAAACCTTGCACAGCAACAAAACCTCAAGTGCACTCCCACATGCAATTTTATCATAAATGGCATAAACAAACTCAACTTTAAAGGAGAGCACAAAATTGAAACATGAAATGCAACTACCTCTAGGGTACAATGTGAGCTGCGGCAGAATGCAGAGTAGTGTTACAGGACAGTGAAGACTAATAATAATCCGTACTCCATTAAAAAGAATAAAAATGAAATAAAAGCAGGGAGGATTTTTCTTAGCAAAACCAAAGCCAGATTTCTGTTGGGACAAATTTGCTTCAGTTTGTTCCAAAAATCATTGCTACTTACTCTCTTGCTCCTGTAAGTTATGGGCCAAGGTATGATCTTCCAGAACAGCGAAGTCTCGACACACTGGACAGGGAAACAAAGCCAAGAGAATTAGTATCAGGAGGAAAAAAAAACAAACAAACAAAACATCAAAAGAGCTATGGTGGTTGGGGGGACCATACATGCAGAGAGACTTCCGACACGTTTGCTTTCTACCAGCAAAGGTCTGGACTTGTGGGTTTTTCCCCCGCTGCACTTGTGGCTATTTCTGCACGTACTTACTTTTTTGTCCCTGTTTGCGTAACAAGCCTTCTCCACTCTCCCCTCCACCTCCGCTTCTTTAGTTTAAGACCAGAATTGCCCACACCGCTGCTGGATCAGACCTTGTATACAAAACCCTGTATTCCAACCAGATTTATACCAACGCCCACGCTTAGTATGTTCAACTAAAACCAAGGTCAAGCATTTGTGCTTACTATAACTTTCTTTGCCAGGTTAAAGAGTCTGAGAATAGTGTTTTCTCCGCACAAAGACACGTGCACACTGTCACCTCTGCGGAGCTGAGCAGACTGAGCTCCACAGCTCTCGCTGCAAGGCATTTCTACCGGCTCAGGAATCATTTTACAGTTGTCTCCTGTAAGCTTCATTGACTTTTTCAAGTGCAGATACTGCATTTGTACCTAGAACCCAGATATAGGATCAACCACAGTGCTACCGGCAGGGATAAGCACAGCTTCTTAAAAAGATGCTGAAAATGACCCGGAGACAAGCTAAACGGGAAGGGGACGAGCTCCCTTTGACACCAGTCTGAAAGGAGCAGATTTTTGCCAATGCCTATCACTTTCACACTTGAACTTTCAAAGGAATGCTCTACACACACTGTAGAAAAACACCAGGGTTTATTTTTAACTTGTTATGATAGGCAGTAGGGCAACAAAACACAAGTCACATACATATTGGGACAGGGACACACACAGAGCATCTGGTTTAGCCTTTTGGTGGTAGGTACACCAGCTTCTCGGTGAACCAAGGACAAACTGTGACCCGTGCCCCCAAACTGCAGGACGGGGCCCCGCTCTGCACATCTGCCATATATGGGGTTCCCGTCTGCTTCAAGGGAGTTTAAGGCAGGGGCACTGAAAAATTTACACTGGAGAGGTCTGTCACTCGTTTTTCCCTCAATGTGACAAGCTAAGCAGCTTAACAGGACCCAAAAGGGGAATATCTCCCATTTGAAAGGTATGGCACAAAGCAGAGAACTACATGGTGCTTCTGAAGCTGCAGAAGGAGGTACGAACCACTGCCGCTGCGCTCCACAGGCAAAACCTCTGGGGAAAACCAAGGTTTCTCTTTAGCAGAGCACAGTGACAGCCTAGAAGAGAAAGTGAAAATAACCCCCAAACCCCCAGAACATACCAGAACTACAAGGGGAATTTATGAGGAACCTGTTTATGAAACGGTTCAGAGTCAGAGAAGATAAAACATTTCTGTCACCGCTAAGGGTGGAAAGTACTACAAGGAAACAAGAAGGCAGCCGCGTCTTCCCAAGCCACAGTCCCAGCAGCCTTCCCTCTTCTCGCACTGACGCACATGCTCCGCTAGAGAAGCATCGAGATGCTCCTCTGCGCCCAGGTATCTTCACAAGATATCTCGGAGAGTTTCTAGTTGTGTGTACTAAGAGGTCAGATAAACGCTTTATCATATTCAACAGAATTTTTGGTTGAGTCTTTCTGCATTGGAGGGTGTTTTACAGATGACAAAAGCTCCTAACAGCTAGAGCAGCACTTCAGGGAAGGAGAGTGACAAGCAGCAGGGTGGAGATGAGGACAAAGATTACAGTTATACGATCCCACGGTGACTCACTTCAAGCATGTACAATTCTGGATGGTGCAATTAAGGTTTTGTTGTTGCCTTTTTTTTTTTTATTGCAACTTCTTTTAAAAAAGGAAAGAGGATACAAAACACTAAATAGCACTGAAAGGCTTCCAGTGAGCATTTGTGTATAAATAAGAAATGCTGCCTTCAGCCACAGGTCTGGAAAAGCCACAGCCGAGTTGCAGGCTGTGACAGGTTGCACAGGTGACATACCCAGGGTGCTTGGTGGTCATGAACACATGTTTTTATGGGATAGGGCAAGGGGATCTTGCCCATTTATTTCTGTGGTCCCTAATACTACTTCAGCTTCATAGCACGATTGTGGAACAACCACCTTCTGCTTCCAACAAGCATCACCTGGCCTACTGGAAGGGCACATCCAACTTGGAGGTTTGAGCCCTATTATCAGTTCAGAGCTAAGCAAAGACACCTCAATACAGAGTCACAAACAGTCTGCCCAAATCTAGGGCTGTGCTTTTACCACCACATATTCAAGAAGCAGCACTTGCTCCTGACAGTTAAAAGAAAAAAGAAGAGGAGAGGAAAAAAAAAAAAAAAAGTGGGGGGAGGGAAGTGTTATTTTTAACTGCAATAGGTCTCTGAGCAAGCCCACTGCACAGCTGCCTGAACAGCTGTACTAGCAAGACAAGGCAGGCAGCAAGGATGAACATTTCAGAGCTGTATATTTTTTGCATAAAGATTGCTGCTTTAAGAAATGCTTATGAAACTGCATCCCAGCCTTCCCAACTCCTTTCTGCACAGACTCATACACTGCTCTGATCCCCATGGTATTCGAGCTCTGCCTTGTCGGTCATGGTGCTGCTGGTGCTGGCAGACCTTTGCTGCATCCTCCCCAGAGAGGCACACGTGCGAAGGAGGACTTCAGGTTTTTTCACTCCATTCTACCCACACCCAGACACATTTCTCTATTTGTTTGGGAAGAAACATGTTGACAGAAACATGCTTGGCATACAGGTGAAAAAGTGGGAGGGCCGTGGTCGAACACTGCTGCTCTTCTCTTGACAGTCTTGCACCAGCCCCAAAAAAGTCTCATCTCCTCTGGTGAGCTTCGTTCCTACAGTGTAGCAATGACTGTTTAACCCTTTATTGATCGATGGGCCACTAAAAAATTCCTGAAGCAAGCATGGACTCCTTAAATAAAAAGGCCAAGTGCATATACTGTTGTGTTGTATAGGTGGGCCTGCTTCTTCTAGCTGCTCCTCCAGAGATCTGTTGGAAGTAGTTCATGGGTCTCCGAAGTTAAAACAGGGACAAAGCAAGCGGGGACAACGCCCTGGGACGAGCCACCAAGTTGCCGGGCCTAGATGTGAATACAGGGGCTAGGTCTTAAAACAGTGATGATTATCGCATCAAGATCCTGTACAGAGAGAGGGAAACTGGATGGCTATTCATGATGTGCGCACTGGAAGCTCCCAAGTGTCTGGGCTCCACGGTGCCCCCATCCCACAGAGGACACCTCGCAGAGGAGGCTGGCAGGGCAGCAAGCCTTGCCTTGGGTTTGCTCACGTGTTTGGATTCATTCGTGAACTGCTGAAGGAGCCACTTGGTTGCGTATACACTCCGTTAAGCTGCTCTTAAACCCACGAACGGACAGCTCGAGCACACAGCCCTCGCTTTGTGCTGCTGAAGTTGCTGGCAGGGCAGACTGCATGAGAAGACCTTTCGTCACTGTCAGAAACTTGGCTGGGCTGGCTGCCTTTAACACATCTGAGCACATTATTCCCATCAGCCCGAGAACAACGTGCAAAGGAAGATGAGAACATCCTATTACAAACACAACGAAGCGCTGTCAGCCAGCCAGGTGGCAAGAGATGGGGACACCTGCAACTCCCTAGCAAGTCTGGGGGCGATGGCAAGTGCAGAGCACTCCTTCAAGACTAGACCCAGCACCCGTGGCACTGAGTCAAGCATGACCACAGCTGCAAGCAAGGCCAAGGAAACCAACCCTCCACCCCTAAGGACATGCATCCAACAATGAGGCAACTACGAAACAACTGGAGATGTGGACCAGCCAGGCATGGTCTGAAATGAAGCTTCATCAGCACTAGTCCTCATGCCCTGCCCAGTCTCAGTGTAGCCCCAGCACACTCATTACTAGGTATTACATCCACTGGGTTTGTGCTGAGAAACAGGATGGCCCCAATGACAAAGGAAAGACTCACAATTCCTCCTCTCCAAGAGGCTTCGTATTTAAGGGAAAAGAAATCTATTTCCTTATTCCCTAACTGTATGCCTAAAAAATGAAAGGTAAGATTAATGTTACATTCACTGCTGTGAATTAACTTGACTTCCCATCTCTGGGCCCTGGCCGTGAGCCATCAGACAGTCAAACAAGCAGCAGGGGTGCAATCACAGCAGCTACAATTGGCAAGTCCAGTGAAGCATGAAACATTAACGACAGGTTTACCATAGTCTGATTAAGCCAATCTGCCTTGGCGCAGCAGGGAGCAGGCTGGGGATATGTGCTTCTGGCACAGCTGTCAATGAAAGTAATGCCAGCCCAGGAATCCCAGCCGCTGCCACAGCCAGCAGAGGTGCCAGCAGGGGAGGACGAGGGCAGAAACATGGCTGGAAGCATCATCCTTTGCAGCAGTGGCGGGCTGCAAAATCCATGCAGCGGCATGGAAGAGGAAGCTCACTTGCTGAGGGATCCTGAAGAGCCTCTCTGCAAGTTCCAAGCACAGGTCTTCTCCGCTAGTAGGAGTTCACCCCAAAAATATGCCTTTCTAAGCATCAGTGTATCTGAGGCTTTTGCAAGCATGGTTGCAAGCCCTGCCTTTATGGCCAAGTGTGCTGGTTTTGGCTGGGATAGGGTTAATTTTCTTCATAGTAGCTAGTANGGAAAAAAAAAAAAAAAAAGTGGGGGGAGGGAAGTGTTATTTTTAACTGCAATAGGTCTCTGAGCAAGCCCACTGCACAGCTGCCTGAACAGCTGTACTAGCAAGACAAGGCAGGCAGCAAGGATGAACATTTCAGAGCTGTATATTTTTTGCATAAAGATTGCTGCTTTAAGAAATGCTTATGAAACTGCATCCCAGCCTTCCCAACTCCTTTCTGCACAGACTCATACACTGCTCTGATCCCCATGGTATTCGAGCTCTGCCTTGTCGGTCATGGTGCTGCTGGTGCTGGCAGACCTTTGCTGCATCCTCCCCAGAGAGGCACACGTGCGAAGGAGGACTTCAGGTTTTTTCACTCCATTCTACCCACACCCAGACACATTTCTCTATTTGTTTGGGAAGAAACATGTTGACAGAAACATGCTTGGCATACAGGTGAAAAAGTGGGAGGGCCGTGGTCGAACACTGCTGCTCTTCTCTTGACAGTCTTGCACCAGCCCCAAAAAAGTCTCATCTCCTCTGGTGAGCTTCGTTCCTACAGTGTAGCAATGAYTGTTTAACCCTTTATTGATCGATGGGCCACTAAAAAATTCCTGAAGCAAGCATGGACTCCTTAAATAAAAAGGCCAAGTGCATATACTGTTGTGTTGTATAGGTGGGCCTGCTTCTTCTAGCTGCTCCTCCAGAGATCTGTTGGAAGTAGTTCATGGGTCTCCGAAGTTAAAACAGGGACAAAGCAAGCGGGGACAACGCCCTGGGACGAGCCACCAAGTTGCCGGGCCTAGATGTGAATACAGGGGCTAGGTCTTAAAACAGTGATGATTATCGCATCAAGATCCTGTACAGAGAGAGGGAAACTGGATGGCTATTCATGATGTGCGCACTGGAAGCTCCCAAGTGTCTGGGCTCCACGGTGCCCCCATCCCACAGAGGACACCTCGCAGAGGAGGCTGGCAGGGCAGCAAGCCTTGCCTTGGGTTTGCTCACGTGTTTGGATTCATTCGTGAACTGCTGAAGGAGCCACTTGGTTGCGTATACACTCCGTTAAGCTGCTCTTAAACCCACGAACGGACAGCTCGAGCACACAGCCCTCGCTTTGTGCTGCTGAAGTTGCTGGCAGGGCAGACTGCATGAGAAGACCTTTCGTCACTGTCAGAAACTTGGCTGGGCTGGCTGCCTTTAACACATCTGAGCACATTATTCCCATCAGCCCGAGAACAACGTGCAAAGGAAGATGAGAACATCCTATTACAAACACAACGAAGCGCTGTCAGCCAGCCAGGTGGCAAGAGATGGGGACACCTGCAACTCCCTAGCAAGTCTGGGGGCGATGGCAAGTGCAGAGCACTCCTTCAAGACTAGACCCAGCACCCGTGGCACTGAGTCAAGCATGACCACAGCTGCAAGCAAGGCCAAGGAAACCAACCCTCCACCCCTAAGGACATGCATCCAACAATGAGGCAACTACGAAACAACTGGAGATGTGGACCAGCCAGGCATGGTCTGAAATGAAGCTTCATCAGCACTAGTCCTCATGCCCTGCCCAGTCTCAGTGTAGCCCCAGCACACTCATTACTAGGTATTACATCCACTGGGTTTGTGCTGAGAAACAGGATGGCCCCAATGACAAAGGAAAGACTCACAATTCCTCCTCTCCAAGAGGCTTCGTATTTAAGGGAAAAGAAATCTATTTCCTTATTCCCTAACTGTATGCCTAAAAAATGAAAGGTAAGATTAATGTTACATTCACTGCTGTGAATTAACTTGACTTCCCATCTCTGGGCCCTGGCCGTGAGCCATCAGACAGTCAAACAAGCAGCAGGGGTGCAATCACAGCAGCTACAATTGGCAAGTCCAGTGAAGCATGAAACATTAACGACAGGTTTACCATAGTCTGATTAAGCCAATCTGCCTTGGCGCAGCAGGGAGCAGGCTGGGGATATGTGCTTCTGGCACAGCTGTCAATGAAAGTAATGCCAGCCCAGGAATCCCAGCCGCTGCCACAGCCAGCAGAGGTGCCAGCAGGGGAGGACGAGGGCAGAAACATGGCTGGAAGCATCATCCTTTGCAGCAGTGGCGGGCTGCAAAATCCATGCAGCGGCATGGAAGAGGAAGCTCACTTGCTGAGGGATCCTGAAGAGCCTCTCTGCAAGTTCCAAGCACAGGTCTTCTCCGCTAGTAGGAGTTCACCCCAAAAATATGCCTTTCTAAGCATCAGTGTATCTGAGGCTTTTGCAAGCATGGTTGCAAGCCCTGCCTTTATGGCCAAGTGTGCTGGTTTTGGCTGGGATAGGGTTAATTTTCTTCATAGTAGCTAGTAGGAGGCTATGTTTTGGATTTGTGCTGAAAACAGTGTTAATAATACAGAGATGTTTTCATTATTGCTGAGCAGTGCTTACACAGAGTCAAGGCCTTTTCTGCTTCTCACCCCACCCCACCAGCAAGTAGGCTTGGGGTGCACAAGAAGTTGGGAGGGGACAGGGCTGGGACAGCTGACCCCAACTGACCAAAGGGATATTCCATACCATATGATGTCATGCTCAGCATATAAAGCTGGGGGAAGAAGAAAGAAGGGGGGGGGACGTTCGGAGTGATGGCGTTTGTCTTCCTAGTAACCATTATGCATGATGGAGCCCTGCTTTCCCGGAGATGGCTGAACACCTGCCTGCCGATGGGAAGTAGTGAATGAATTCCTTGTTTCACTTTGCTTGTGCGCACAGCTTTTGCTTTACCTATTAAACTGTCTTTATCTCAACCCACGAGTTTTCTCACTTTTACTCTTCTGATTCTCTCCCCGATCCCACTGAGGGGGAGTGAGCGAGCGGCTGGGTGGGGCTTAGTTGCCAGCTGGGGTTAAACCACGACACCAAGATAAGGATGTCTCTAGGAACAACTTGGCATAATTTCACAAAATAACCTTTTCCTTTTTATATTCTGCCACCTGCCTCACTAGCTTTCTCCAGCATTACCTCAGCTCTAACACCAAACTGCTTCAAAGAGAGTGAGGTAACCGCAACAGAGGAGCACAGGCAGCCTTAGATGTTGCTGGCAATACTTAGGTGTGTGACAAAGAGGTAGGTAAGGTCCAGGAATGGGCGGCATGAATGTGCACTGTCTCTACAAGAGGTCACACCCCACTGGCTTCTCAAGCAAGGCTTACAGCAAAACACACCCCCCACTTCTGCCTGAAGTCTTAGACCATGTTTTGACATCCGCTGAAGGGCCCAAGGGTTCATGCAGTCCACATGCTGTGCTCTGGGGCATCGGCCAGTTCAATGACCCAGGGACCACACATGCATGCTCCAAGCATTTCCTTTTGGGTCTTAAAAACCACCTCTTGCCTCCCAACATTTTCCCGTCAGCATCATGTGCTGGGTAATTCACAAAATAAACTAGAAGGTGTGAGTCATGCTTAGTTTAGAGCATCTGCAGTTTTTGAATCCTGAACTGAAGGACAGGAGGGAGAGGGAAGACAAAAGTGACACAGGAAAAAACAGTTTCATCAGCTAAAAATCACTTTTTAGGGCCTACAGAGCTGACAAACTAAGTGGCAAGCAGCAAGTGCAGCCTGTTACAAGCCAGCAGTCTCAGGAAGATGCTGAGTTATGAAGATCCCTGCAGATTAGAAAGCAATCGGGGACCTCAAAGAGACTCTTACCAGCAGGGACCAGCCAGGCCACTCCAAGCCAGCTAAGCCCTCCAAAATCTGCAGATTGTTTCCTTGAAACAAAGCCAACATGACCAAGCAGTCACCCAACTGGAGGTGAGAGGCTACCCAGAGGGCAGTTTCCAGAGGAAACATGCAACTGGGACATTTCCTTCTCACCCCCAGCAAAGCTGCTCTGCAAAATACATGGCCTGGCCTCAGCATTTCTCATTTCCGTCCTGCCCCTCCCATTGCACCAGGAGATTCCTGAGCTCCTGCTACCACACACGGGCGCCGAAGGAGGCTGGCCAGGACACGTCTCGGCTGCTGCAGCGGCAGTTACACAGACGGCATTCCTAGGACCTTGTTCACCAGGCACCATCGGTGCCAAGGACATCAGAAAGCTCACACAGGGAGAAGGTGGCTCCCAGGCGGAGGGCAGGGCTGAGCAGCCTGGGGAAGGGAACGATTTCTGCTTCTCAGCCACAGCACCAGAGCATCTCACGTAGCTGGGAGCTACAAGGCAGCACAAGGAGACTGGGCAGCCCCATGGGGAACCAAACTGAGGGGGGGTCTTGGCCTAATTCTTAAAAGCGTAAACATGCAAAGTAAAAAAAATATTGCCACAGAACCACGTTTTTTATATTGGCAGTCTTGGCCTGGAAGCTAAGAAGAGCTTGGGATTTGGGAAGGAGGTTATCCTCTCTGCGCTAAGCTAATGCCTTCAGGTCAAGGCCATGAGAGGTTTGTGCTCTGTCTGCACCGTTCTCCAACAATAAGCTCTCACCTGCCCAACAATGCCTTAGAAAGGAAGACTATATATATTTTGGAACCAAATCCTCAGAACATGACTCATTTTTTAACCTGCCTTGAAATAGAAATCAGCAGCATTCACAAAATACCTTCTCTGAGGCTACTAATTTGGCATTCTCACTTCTGTAAACCTGCCCGCAAACTGTACTGTAGAGCAGTCCTCAAGCTGAGAGAGCATCTGCTGAACACCCCACAGCAGAAGGTGATGTGCTTGCACAGGATAAACAGGAAGCTGGAAATACTTAAGATCGCAAAAAAATAGTGCCACAAGGGAGCTCAAAAGGTCATCCTAGAGCATGCCCTGGACACAAAATTTGGTAAAATTTGTCATTCTGCCTCTATTACAGAAGGCTGCCATCTTTTTCATCATTGGATAATTGCACCCTACATTGCTTCACCTGCAATCTTTCTAAATAAGAGCAACTCTTCTTATCCCCCAAGCTTAAAAACACAACCCATAGGTCAAGAATGTTAAAGACCATGTCTTTGACTTCCAGAACAAAATGTTGAGTTGAAGCACTTCAAGCTTGGGCATACAGACATACTTGAAAATGGCCTTGAACCTTAAGGAGTACTGGCACCCATGCTTTGAAAATTCAGCCTTTTCAGCCAGGTCCAGCTGGGTCCCCGGAAACTAAGTACTCCGAGTCACAAGAACTCTCCAAAGCCCCTCAGTCCTATAGCCAACATTGCTGCTACAGCTGCTGCCTCCTTTTCCAGAAATGTTGTGCATTGAGGGGCTGAATACATACGGTATTTTGCAACTTTAAAACACAGAGCAGATATATAAGCCACAGTATGTTAATGTCTGCGAGCCATTACCTGCCAGGGTCAGAACACTATTATCTCCGTAGCTCTTTCCCGAGTGCCCCAGTGTCCATCAGCCTGTACAGGACTGCCTAGACCCAAAAGGTCACCAATGAGCTCAGCCATCACACTGTGGACCCATCAGTAACATCCAGGCGGACGGGTGTAAAAACCTCAAGGTTTTTGGTCAGGGATGGCTTGGCTAGTTTGACACCACAGCCAAGTAGTAGACCCCAGGCAGCCAAACACACACTTCACTGACAATATTTGAGGCATAACTGGGTCTGTGCGTGGAGGAAGATAATCTTAATCATCAATGAGAACAAAAGTTGCTTCTATAGTCGTCCTCTCCAGCATCTGACACAGCTTCAGCTGACTCAGCTACCACCACACGTGCAAAATGAACAATCAACAATAAAGACAGGGAGAAGTTTTCCTAGCAGTCAACTTCCACCACTGCCTCCCAACCACGGATCACAGCAAAACGAACAACACTGCCTCCAACAGCTGTGTTCTACCCTCACTTTGCCCAAGGGCAAACCACCACACACGTCAGTGGAGAGCGGGGCAGGAGTTACCTTCACCAGGAGAGGTCAAAATCCCTGGCTCACACAGATGTCCCCATGAGCACTACTGTAGCTGTAAAACATGCCTTCAGCAGTGTCTCATGGATCATATGACACTGTCCTTTTCTGGAAGCTTTTTTGTTTCTTTTGCACACATGATGTCATGGCAGTTTTAGTTTTAAGCCCAACACCACTCATTTAAACTGGTGTAAGGGAGGGGGGGGAAAGAAAAAACAGTCTCCTTTCATGCACAACTCAAAACAGCCACCCACTCAGATAACTGCTCAGTCACAGAGTTTGCATCTCAAGAGATTTGCACTATATACGCTCCCTTCCGCCAGACCCATCTCAACAGCGATCACCGCATTTTGCTTCGATCTGTTTATTTCAGCATTTTAGGCAATTTTATACTACACAAAACTCTTGGAAGGACACGCTGAATTTCCCAGATAGGCAAAACTTCTGTTCTCTGCTAAACGCAAGCCTAAATCCCTTGCTCAGTTCAGTAGTTTCTCCGCAGAGAGCTGGCAGGTCCACTTTGTGGTTCAGGGTGCCTTTCAGGAACCATGGCACCCTGGATCTTGGATGCTTCACTAGCATTTCTAAGCCCTCAGTTTCAGGCTGTGGTGAATAAGCTCACACAGCAACTCCAGAGAGGCAGGCAGGCAGCTGGGAGCGGAGATAATTCAAAGTGTCAGCTCTCCCAGGCTTCTCCTCCAGCTTAATCCTAAAAGATAATGTAGCAAAATACAAGGGACACAGGATTCAGAAAGGAAGCTCTCGATACCCCTCTGGTACAAGTTCATGCACTGACTCAGTTTGGTGACTGTTTATGCAAGGCTGACTTCTGAAAGCCTAATGCCCACGCAGAAGGTGCCAAGTGCCAAAAAAAGGTTCCAGTTTCTCTCAAAACCCCATGGTGTGGTTTTACACCACAGGGACCCGCAGTCATTTGGAGGAACAAGCATCTCTGAAGAGAACAAGCAGAAGAAAGACTCCCTCAGAGATGCCATTTCTTTTCAGCCTTTGGGTGACTAGAGCCAAGCCTGAGGCTGCTCCGAGGCTTGTAGCTAAACCCGAGCTGCAGCTGGAAGGACTGACCACAGCATCAGTGCACAAGCAAACAAGCCAGGTTGTATTCATCCAGATCAGATACCAAGAGAAGCAAAGCTCCAGCAGGATGGGCCTCAGGGCAGCCTCCCAGGCTTGCTGGAAACCTGGCCAGCTGCTGCATTCGAAGCTGGAGGTGTCTGAACTGATCCTGCAATCAGCTCAGATTCTTGCACAGATTCCTATCAGCTTCCTTCTTCCTAGAAAGGCGACTGCTAGGACTCCTGTCTGCCACTCGTTCAGCCGCTGCCAGCACTGCAAGTCTGCTCCGTGAGAACAGCCTTCCTCTACCTAACCAACCAAAGATGCTCTGCTTCATTTCAAAACCCCTTTTCTTTGCTCCACAAGCTCCTCACGGGTACTCTCTCCTCTCCCACCTCGCTTCCCGCCTTTAAGTTCTCCAGGTTTGTTAGTCAGCTCTGGAGAACACAAAGTACCAAAGCTGGCCCCAGATCAGTCAAACCTTCACATCCATCTACAAGAGTCACAAATCAGTAAATTTGCAGCACTAACAATACACCTCCCCCTTCCTGTCACAGCCTTGTGTTGGCACACTGCCCTTAGAGCAACTACAGATTTGAAACAGTGGCATAAGAGGGTAAGAATAAGTCCCCGGCCTCTGGAGCCAGATGGGCAGGGAGGCAGAGCTCCCAGCATCAACCTGGAGCAAACTGCTTTGTGGCATCTGCGCCCACAGCTCACGTGCATTGCAAAGCACAAGGAAGAAGCAGGCCAGCAGCCTTTTAAATGCCTCCTCTCCGAGAGCACAAAATGAGCTCCAAGTCAGTGAGAAGTAAAATTTTTCCTTGGGGAGCTAAATCACCTTTAGGTGATACTCAGAGCTTCTTTAAAAAAAACCAAAAAAACCACACACAAACACAATTAAAATCAGGACCTAACAATTTCACCTGTTACACAGCCAGAGCTGATGCTCTGGGCAATGCCAACTTCCTGGAGCACCAGGTAACTGAGCACTGTAATCAGAGCTGGAGGCAAACCTGCCTTTTCCACCTTGTATCAGGGATATGAGGAATGCAGGCAGGGCTGTGCAGCCGTAGAGCCAAGGACCCTGTCCCTCCAGCACTGCAAATAAGGTCAGGAGAGCCCAGCCTCTTCCCAACACCAACTTCCTTCGGAAACCTGGCGCCGACCAAATCGCCTGCAGGAGAGCACAGCCCTGTGAACAGCAGCGCAATCTGCGCGCCACAAAAACAGCTAACACCCTGGCGGCTTGGAAAATTCCCAGGTCTTTCCCTGCTGTTCTCCACCACTTCACCCCAGCCCCCAGCAGCACTGCCAAAGGCTCCAGGAGGCGCTGGTGAATTTAGGACATAAGTCCTCCCTGTCCCACCAGCTGGCACCCCAATAATAAAACTAACTTCAGAACAGAGGGAGAAAAAATTTCTTCCCACCAGGATCCCACAAGTAATGTTTGCCACATTCATAACAGACATATGATAAGCTCAGGTGCTTTTGCAGTGCAAAGCTGTTCTGCCATGCAGAGGGGGAGAAGCTTTCCATCCACATCGGGAAAGGCTGCCCCGAGCCAGGCCAGCACTTCCCCAGCCCACATGCCAGGTCTGTGGTGCCAGGTCCAGTGGTGACAGTCCCTCTGCAAGGAACATTCCCTGTCAGGGCACGCTCCAGCGTCTTGTCCTGTCTGGCTGTAAAGGGCCAAAGCTATACACACCGTGTCTTTTGGAGAGGTTTCTGCAGAAAGGAGAAAAAACAAAACAAAACAAAAAAACCCACACCTCTCGCTGCCAGGACCTGTTTGCATAAACTTCCTTCCCCTTTTTGTCCCATTACTTCTTGGGTCAGCCCCATCAGTGTCCTTAAGGTATGCCTGTCTCTCAGTGCCTTCAAATATTTGTTCATTTATGTCCTCTTCCCCTTTGTAATCACTTGCTGAACACCACATATTGAGCCCACATAACATTTCTTCTGAAGTCGATTCCTCCAGCCACCGAGTCCCGGTTCAGCAAAAGCACTGGGAAAAGAATGAACCATACCCATATGCACACAGGAACTCAAAGTTTTACTGCACACAGCTTTTTTCACCTCCTTTGAAAAGAGAAGTGAAGAAGAGTGACTCACTTGCAAACCCACTTCGACTTTCTGTCCTGAACAGCACTCACCGCAGGCAGGGCTGCCAAGAGTGCACAGACCAAACCCCTACCAACTCAGGCCTGAGTCAAAAAGATCTCTCTATTTTTATGTGGCTGACAGAGCATCGTGGCGGTGGCACCGTGGGTTGGAATACAATTAAAATAATCATCAGTTGAGCTTCCGGAGCCTGACACAAAATCCTTGGGCAGGGGCAGAAGGGCTGTGCCGGGCTTCTGAGTAGGCTTTCATCCACACCTTTCTCCCCAGGGAAAGTAACAYTTCTGGAAAGCTTAATTCACAAGGTGCCCGGGGTTACAGGGTAGATTTTATGAACACCCAGGCCCAACTGGTCTCCTTTGCTCAATGCAAGGTTCACGACAGCCCTGCCTTGCATCTCTTATACATACAGTGTGATGCTACACTCTCCTGCTCTCTTTCCAGCCCTGCTAAGTCTCTCCCAGGTGCCGTACACTGCCAAGGCCATATAGCACTCTCTCAACGAGCTGTGTGGTATCTTTTCATGTGCTGAGAAAGAAAACAGTGGGAAGGCTCCAATTCCTATTTTTAAAAAGGAAGTATAAATGAAGTGTCAAGGGACACTTCATTTGTCCTGTGGAAAAGCCCGCACTGTAAGGTGAACATGGAGCACCCCTGACACACAGCAGCCTCCGGGGAGACAGCAGCCCTGCTTTCCCGGTGGAAATGCCCAGCAAATGCCCTTTGCTCCCCGCAACGCAAGCCACCAGCAGCAGAACGGCAAATATCTTTATCACCTTTTTGGAGAAAGACAAAAGGACAAGCCAGCAGCAAGTGCCACACCAGAAACTGGACCTAAGCTTCTTGAGTTTTAAGGCAGTTTTACCAACAGACCAGCCTCCCTCCTCAGGCCTTCAGCCTTCAAACCAGCACAACGCAGAGGAGCGGCAGCATGCGAGTGGGAAGCCAGCTGGGGACACCCTGGGAAGGGGACAAGGAAGCAGGGAGGGAACACGTCGCTTYGTCCTATAAATCACCACATTCATGTGAACTGGATGTCTCTGAGCAAGAAAAAGAAAGCTTATTCCAGCAAAACAGAGAAGTTTCATGCAGCCCCAAGGCACATCCCACTGCTTCTCCAAGCAGGGTTTTCCCTGTGCCCAGAGAGAGAACAACTGGCCTCTCCTGCTCCTTGCAGCAGCCATCTCCAACTCCCGCCTGGCATGCACACACCCTCTAACGTTGCTCATGGCCACAGGAAATTAAACATTAAACAGAGGCCCATGGTCACAGCAAACACAATGCTGTCTGCAACACACCACTCAGCTGGGTTCATTACTCAGAGAGTAGCAACGGGTGATGGCCAATGTCCTCGTATCACAAAAGGGGGAAGCCTGCCCCCCCCCGCTGCCACCTCCCTGCATCCCCAGGAATCAGGGCAAAACAGACTGTCCCCCATCTTATCCCAGTCCAAAAACTTGTCAGTAACTAAGGAAACATCTCTGCAGAAGGCATCAACGTGAGCCTGGAAGCTCCCTTCTGCCAAAGACTGCTTTTTGAGCAATCTTTTTGCCTCAGTACAACCTCCACGGCAGCTCGCAGAGGACAAGTGCTAAGGATTTAAGGGATGGGAGGAGGCAGACCTGCTTGCTCAGTTGCGTTTTGGAGCCAAGAGCATGAAATATGCTAATCCTGCCCATCTCCTCTGCCAAGCGCTGCAGACCCAGAACAACTGAATGCATAATAAAACTTTCACCCAGCTTTAACCAGAAGTGAAATGAGTACCACAGCCTCAGCTGCTGAATTCATGCATGCTGGAAAAACAGACCTATTACTCAGAAGAGCTGGACATGAACCAGTGACCTAGAAAGAAAAGCCTGCATCTACGTGCCATCACTCTCCACCTCCTCGTTGCCCTCGAGCCATCCAACTTGCCTGAATTTTTCAGAGCCCTTCCCCGAGGAAGTTACAAAGCAGAAAACCATGACAGTGCACATCATGCTGCAAGGAAAAATCTCAGCTGGAGCCAAAGGGCATGGGGCAGGTGGCTTCACAGTGACCTGGCTGACCCTCAGCTGCTCTCAAAATTGTTGCCCTGATTATACTAATCCAGTTAAAGGCCAACCCTTCCTTCACATGACTACAGCTGACACCTCATCCCTCAACACCAGTCCCCTCAAAAATCCCACAGCAGAATCCCTCCTCACCAGACACCGTGCCAGCCATCAACACTTTCTGAACCCACTTCCACCTTTGACAGACATGAAGTTTCTCTTGTCCACTGTCGTGTTGCTGAGCACACACAGGCACCAAAAGCTCCGATATAAGCCAACAACATTAGTCTGTTCCATGGGAGCCTGAGATACTGCACCTCAGAGCTGACCCCCTTCCCCGATCACTTGGAAAGTCAGCAACCAGGAGATTTTTATTGCAGGAGTCTCAGTGAAGGTCACATTAAGCTGCAGAGGTCAGAGGGAAGGTGCTGTGGTTGGGAGGAAGAGGAAGACTGATGCTTACAGCAAACTTTCATTCAATTTCTGTTAAGGCAAAAGAGAGCCAGCCAGGCTGCCTGCCCCAGAAAATGCCTTGCCAAGACGGAAAATATTCAAGCCCTTCCTGTTTCCCCGAGGCCACGGTCAGAGGTGTATCTTTTACTACCATGTTTGGGAAATTGGCCTCTCTGGCAGCAGACTACAACTAGCAGCATTTGAATGTACAGCTCAGGAGCTTCAGAAAGTCAAATCAGATGCTTAATGAAGAGTAGAAACCATAGTGCCAGCATTGTTGCCATGTCTCTCCAAGCACGGGTGGCACAATCAGTCTTTTGTCAAGGCTGGAGCTCAAGAGACAGCAGCGTGGCAGGGTTGGTTCTAATGAYTGGCACAGACGTACTGCCTTTATACTTCTTTATAGTACTACTAAAAATAAAATTAAATAAAAACACTTAAGCCACTGCAATTTTCCACAGTTCCAAAGAGCCATACACTGCTGGGGCAGAGTTCAGGGTCCCTCTCTTCCCCCTYCACCTCTCCCTTTTCTCTCTCCTCGGAGAGGATTCAAACTGGCAGGAAGATCAGGAGCCGCTGGCGAGGAAGCCCGTACCTGGGTTTTACCTGCCACTGCTAACAACTGACGGCTCTCAGAGACTGCACTGAATGAGGGACTGAGCCTCAGTCTTAGCAGACAGGCATCCCCTTCGCAAAGCCGTTGCCACAGACCTCAGCCCTTTGGCAAAGGCAGCAACAGCAGACGGGAGCACAGGTACATCCTCCAGAGAGGGGCAAGGTCTGCACAGCTCCAAAATACCTCCCCAGGAAGGCAGGGATGCCTCCCAGGTCCAAGAGGCAACACACAGCGCTTTGAGATGCCACAGGGAGCTGCACCAAAGAGCTCATTTARAACTGGCAGCCAAGCAGAGGGTGTAGCCCTTCCCAATTTTAGCTTCTAGTAATGGATCAGATCACAAGAGATGAGAGACAAACAAGTTAGAGATCAAGCAGAGCCCAAGCCAGTTTCTTTTATTTGCTTTATGAGTAACTAATTAAAATAATATTTCCAGGATGCTTTTGTCCCCAAAAGGCTCACAAATGAGACCTCTAGCAAAAAAAGATCTACACACAGAGCTGAGCGATCCCCTGGGGTGGGTCAAAAGAGCACACAGCAAAAGCTGCTTTGTGAAAAGAGAAAATGTCACAGACACTTGAGAGGCAAATAGAAATACAGGCAGAGAAACTCAGCCCACAGATTGCAACTAACACCAAAACCTTCAGCAAATAACTTACATGAGCTTTACTGACCACAGTGGTCAGAACATCCACTTTACTGCCCATGGAAAAATGGCTCTGTAACACCAGGCTGCAGCACCATGGTCTAGTTTATACCAGAAAAAGAGTGTTTTGAAGGTGTATTTTACACCAGTAAACCCCTGCCCACAAAATAAACTGGACCGGCTGAAGCAGTTTTCACCAGCAAAATGCCATCTATACCAGGCCTTCAGCTAATATAAATGCTTTTAAAGATAAAAAAGAAAGTAAACACAAGCAGCAAGGCTTCCTGCAGCACCTAGCTACAGTTATCAGATTTTCACTGCCACTATTGCATAGAAATGACCTCGCTTGTAGAAGAGTTTTTGAGACCACACCAGAAGAGGAGGATGACGCTATCTCACAGCAGTCCCAGCTACCTGCAGCCAGGGAGAACCTGGACACAACACCTCCCGTCCTGAAGGAGAGCTGGTGAAGAACAAAGTACTCAAACTGAAACAATGTTCCTCATTGTTAATGAATGACTAAGCTGACCTTTACCCGAAGTGAAGAAAGGGAATGTTTTTCCAGAAGGATCAACAGTGATTTCTGTATCAGGAACAATAAATATTTCCCTAGGTATGGAAGGCGATGCATTTCTTTCCTTGGTTGACATTAACACCGAGCATGAAAAGATCTAATCCAAAGCATAGCTCGATTTCAACACTTTCCACAATAAAACTAAATGATGTCACTAAACTCAAAGCGTGAAACATGCCGGAGGCTTTGCAGAACGTGGCTCAGGCCTCATTTACTTTGCACGTTGGAGCTGTTCTGGGATGCTACTTTAATCCAATTGCTATCAGGTAACAACAGATCATMGTACCAGGACGCTCTTGAAACTTAATCCATGCTAACCACGGGTGCAAATTTACCAAGGACTAGTTGAGCTACATTGCAACCCTGTAAACATAACTTTCATTCAGCATGTAAGCAACCTTAACTCAGTCCAGTTAGTTCACGTCAAAAATGAATCAAGCTAAATCAAATCAAGGCTACTTAAATTCTGAATAAGAGCGTCTACGCAGGGATTTAATTCATTTTAATCAACCCCCTGGAAAAGTTAATTGGATTTTCTTGAGTAACCATGTATGGACAGACTCTAAGGATGAGATCTTGGCCACACTAAAATGACCAGTAACAATTTTGCTAATGCCTTAATAGGACCAACATTAACCCCTAAAACTTCAGCACACGGATATTACTTTTCTTCCAGTAGCAATAAGAAGTGAAGCATTAAAGGATGACAAGAGGTCAAAAGGAACCTCCAGCTCCCTGCACAGACATACGCCTTCTACTCTTGACTAGCTGAATCATCAAATTCACACTTGCTATTTTGTAAGAACTGAAATTTAAAAAAAAGAAAAAGAAATGGCCAGTGGCAAGGAAAACAAGTTTAAGGAATTTTGGTTGTATGTAGACAGGCACGCAGTGCTCTCCATTACTACAGTGTAAACCTAAAATAACTTGATTTTGACAGAGCTTCTACAGATTTATATTACTGTCAGAAAGAACAGACTCTACCTCATACAAAGCTTTTTAAAGCCAAAGCAGCTCCAGGGCACCTTTAATTAAGCTTAAAGGCACACATGTGAAGCAGGTACTCTGCTAACAGGGAAGCTGAGGCCAATCTGGCCCAACTGAAGGCGAATCCGTGTCCTGAGCACGGGCTAAACCAGCAGCCACACACAGCTGCTGCAGCTGGACATCCAGAAAGCGAGCGGGGCCGCTTACAGCCCACCCTTCCCCTGCACTCTTGGGGTACACAGGGATTTTGCAGGGTGGAGGAGACTGCTTGGTGCTCCAAAGCTCGATGCAGGGCAAAGTCTTCACAAAAACCCCGTAGGCTCAAGTATTTTTAACCGGGACCTCAACATCGCCAGCAGTCCCCCTCAAATCACCAAATTTGTGGATATTCACAGTTCTGCTCCCATTTTTCCAGTGCCCCGAGCGGAGCCTCCAAACCCAGCCGAGCCGTAACTGCGAGGAACGTATTTGCACGTCAACACCCCGAAGGGTCTCCCGGCTCCTTCACAGCAAGGCTCATCTCCCGTGGGAGCGCACCCCGGCCACGCTCGCAGCCCTGCCCCAGCCCCGCTGCCCGGGCGCGGCGGGGGGGGAGCGGAGCAGAAGCGCCGGCGGCGGCCTCGGCCCCGGCGCAGACAAAGGGCTGGCCCCCTCCCCCAGCGCCGCTCCTCGCCTTCTCCCGGGAAAAAGCGGCACTTCCCCGCCCGCCCCCCGCCGCACGCCCCGGGGAGGGGAGCCGGGCGCTGGGCGAAGAGGGCGGCCGCGGCTCTCCGTCAAGCTACGGCTGCCTCTTCCCCGCTGGCCCCGCCGGCCCTCCGCCTTCCCCTCCCGCGACCCGCACAACCGCTGGAGATAACGCACGGGAAAGCAGGACGGCTCCCGCAAACCCCGAAGGGCCCCACGCAGCCCGCCCGCCCGTGCCGCGGCCAGAGCACGGAGCCCCCCCTCCCTGCTGACCCAGCTCCACGGGGAGCGCCGCGAACCGCCCCGGCGGCCGGAAAATTTAAAATAATAATATTTTTTTCAACAAAAATAGTTTCTCCCAAACCACCCCGTCCCGTCCAGCTCTCCACCCGCCCGGGGCCGGGCTCCGCGCCCCCCCCACACACCCGGTCCGCTCCCCCCCGGGGTCACCCCTACCTTCCTTGACTCCGGGCAGCTTGGACTGGTCGATGCCGATCCCGGCCATGGTGGGGCAGCCGGGCCGAGAGGCGTCGGCCCTCGCCCCCGGGCTGAGGGCAGAGCCGCGGCGGCGCCGCCCGCGCCCCGCGCTACAAAGTTGCCAGCGGATGGAGACGGTGCGCCCGGCCGTACGGCGCGGGAGAGGGGACAGAAAGCGCCGGGGCGGGGCGGGGCCGGGCTGCCGCTCGCCGCCCCTCTCCCCCCCGGGGAGGTGGGCGGGGGGGTCCCGGGCGGTTTTCCCCCCTCCCCTTCTCCAGCGGTGCTCAAGCAGGAGCTCAGCCGGGCGTGCAGCCTTCGAGCGYGTTTATTTATAGTTAATTTTACTTTTTTCTTTTCTTTTTTTCTTTTTTTGAAGCGGGGGCTGGAGACCCCCTACTACCGCCGGAGCGGCTTTTCAAGCCGCTCGGACAGCTCGGGTCCCCCGGCGCTGTCCCGTGCCGGATCCGGGTGCCTCTGCCCCTGCTCCCCCTTCCAGCCATCCGACCCCAGCGCCCGCATGTGTCCCGCCGGCCTGGGAAATGAAAACATGCCCAGGTCGAGCCTCAAACGAGTCAAGGGCTCAGCGGCTGCCACAGTCGCTGTATCGTGCACCTTCTCCTTCAGGGAGGGGAAGTAAGCGGGTTGTCATGAGTTTGTTGGGACGGGCACATCTCGAGGAGGGCAGTGCGGAGGAGAGACTTCTTGCCAAGGAGCACCTTGAGAGACCTTTGAGCCCCAGTAAGGCTCTGCCACATACGGGTTAGAGCCAGCCTTCAGCAGAGACCAGCAGGGATGGGGAGGACTTCCAGCTCCAGTCCACCTTTGTTTTCCAGTAGCAAAGAAACAGCATAAGATGATGTCCTCTGGAAAAAGGGGAGGAGATAAGAGGAAGAGGATTTGGGATTTAGGGATGTCTGAGCTCCTCCGGGCTGTGCTCAGCACAGCCAGTCACTCATGTAGACCATGTAGTGTTTTGATCACAAATAAGCATGTATCTCAGGAGCATGCAAGAAACAGATGAAATCAGTATTACCGCATTTGAAATGAGTGGCCCCCAGCTTCTATTCTAATGTCCCATGGCCCCTGCGCCACTGGTGGGTACAGGGAAGCAGGGGTGAGAGSGGGGCTGAGCCCGTCTCCGACTCCCACTCTCCAACAGGCTCCAGCGAGCTCTGTGCCCTGGGTAACTGGGACAGGAGCTCAGAGGGAGAAATAGCGGGATGTGAGATCTCAGAAAAAATGGCAAAGGGAATAATATCTCAATTTTATTAAAAAGTAAAAACATTAAAGAAACTGACTGCGAAAAAAGAATCGATTTCCAGAGGGTTAGCTGTGTGCTACTCCAGAATTTTCCAGAACTGTTTTCTGAAACTCAGGAACTGTCTGTTCTTATTTCTGCGCCTTTCGAATGATGCTTTGTCATCCCCAAAGCTGGTATGCATAGACTTTGTCTTTAATCTGACTGCCTTTACCTTTTCTTCAACTGCTCAGCCTTCTCCACAGAAGTCGTCACTGGATTGTCTATATTTATGATCCCTTCTCACTTACACTCATCTAGCACACCTCACGTGTGCTAACACACACCAAGAGCTGATGAGCCTTCTGCCTAGAAGGCTGTTGTACCTTTTTACCGAGGCGAGTGGTGCACAGGGTGACCCCTGCTACGCAGGTACTCCATATGATCATACAGATGGGGATTAGTCACAGGGTCTTGTCCCTCCAAGGGGCAGCTCACACAGATTATCTTCTGTCACAGTCCCAGCTCTGCCCAGCTCCTCCCTCTAATCCCCCTGCCATTCACACAAGCGGTACAACTGGACCGCTCACACATAATCCTGGTGGTTACAGCCACCTCCATGCTAAGGAAGGGTCTAAAAGTCCGTTTCCAGTTTCTCCTAAATTTGAGTTTTCCTGAAGTCAGAATGTCCCTCTGGACATCCTTCACCCTTTACTAATCAAGCTTTTTGATGGCTGAATAAGCATTTATTATTGGACAAAAGTGAGGACAAAAGAAGAGGCCAAGCAACCAGGAAAATACAGGAGAAGTGGCACAGAACGTACAGATCTGACTTTCCAAAACCAGAATATGGTTTTCTCCTGCCCTTCTCTCAGTATAAGGTATTCAGTACAAAGCAGCAGAAGTTGAAAGCCTGAAGCATTCACATTTACACAGCAGCTTTAATGCAACAGAGCCAACTTCATGACACAAGTTTTAATCTGTCCATCCCAGTGATCYTGCATTTTACTCCATCCACACAGCTTTTTGCTCCAGTCTTCAGTAATGAATTTGTATCACATTACATTGTCTGGCTAGGACCAAAACCAGCAACATAAATTAGTCATAATCTGCACTGTATTCAAGAGATACCATGTTGGACTGATGTGACTTTGGCTGCTGTTAAAAGAGAACTATGTGCCTGGCTATGTGTAGCTTCACTAGAGCAAGATCTGGTACCTGATGCTCAGGGTCACGGCAGAGTAGAGCCTGAGGTTCCTGGGTTCAGGTTTCTACTACACAAATTACATGGCTCTTCATACCTTCCCGTGGCTCCCTTCATCATGCAAATGTATTTGTTCTTGCAAGATCTACTGAAGCTCAGTGATAGCAGTTGGATGGTGAGCTCTGCTAGGACCCAAGGGAACAACAGGCAGACAGTGCAAGTGACATTATTTTCTTGGTGCTGGAAATGAGGGGAACATTTCTAGCTGTCAGAGCACAGAAAGGCTGGAACAGGCTCCTGGGAGGGGTAACACCAGCAAAACCACGTTCCTTAAGGCAGGATCCTACACACCAAACAAAGCATTTTTGTGCATTCTTGACATTGGACTTCCCCCTCATCTTAGCTTGATTTTTGAGATATATTCAGATGAAATTTCTGAGATTGGAAGATGGCATGAATTGAATCACTTGAAGGCTATAGAAGGTTTCAAAGACAGCTACAAAAAACCAAAAAGTGACCACAGGGGGACCAGGCATGAGAGAGAATTAAACAGGATCCAGGGAATGAGTGACTGATGTAATGCTAGCATTGCAGCAGCATCACATTTTATGCTCCCAAGGGGCTTCTCATTGTGGTGGATCTCAAATCACCCTCCAGACTCTCACTTGTGTCTAAAAGCTGCTGCTTCTAGGCAAAAAGCATGGAAGGTGTTTATCTGTTCTGCTAGACTGACATCAGCTTTTCCTGTGCAAATTGTACAGCATCTAGCTTGACAAATGGTATATGTTGCAGTGGGTAGATTAATCCCAATAAAGCTGGGAAGACTAACCATTTTATTTAAGACAATAAGATGACAACACTTCAGTCTTTTATAAAAGCAGGTACTTAATCTCTTAGGAGCTTCTGCTGGAAGACAAGCCCATCTCATTTCCCAGGACAAAAGCAACTGGGAAACTGATGCAGAATTTGAGCTGAAGTACACAGCACACACCTTTAACTCTTCTCTGATGGAGTAACTTCACTCAGGAGGGAATTTGCAGGGCTGTAGTCCCACCCCCTGCTCAAAGGAGGACTGGCTTCAACATCCAAAGAGGTTGCTCCGTGCCTTGCCCAGGTGAGTTTTGAAAATCTCCAAGGCTAGAGATCACACCACCTTTCTGAGCTCCTGTTCCATTCTTTGCTCATCGTGATTTTTCTCCTTATATCCAGGTGGACTTCCCCTTGCTGCAACCTGCGACCCCGGCCCCTTGTCCTTGCACTGTCACCTTGTTTGGCTCTGTGCTTTCCAGCAGACACTCTCCATGGCAGATCCCATGTACCAGGCACACCATGGTCAGTGAGGAGTGTGCTCCAGCAACAGCTGTGGGCAGGGGCTCAGAGATGGCACTGTGGCTAGGACAGTGCCACCACACAAGTCTTAAACCCCAGGGAGCCCCAGGACTGGGCACTTTCCCTACCTGCACCCAAATACATGTCACTCCTGGAATGTACCCATATTGTCACCCTGGTGCACCACAGAACGCTATCCCAGCTCTCACAGCACTGAAAACACTCCTGAGGGGATGTGCAAAGCAGAGGCTGGAACTGTTAAAAACAGATAAAACCAACAGTATCTGGACTGGCCCTCAGAAAAGCCACAGTGAGCTTTTAGGGACAGGAGCTGCCAGGCAGAGCATAGGAGTGTCTTATGCTGCTAAGCTCTTCCTGCAGGCAGGGATAGACAATTTTGTGCTTGCTTCTTAAATAAACTGGGCACCACTCCAGGTGTCCTGCTGTCATTTTAGGTCAACAGGATAACAACTGTGAAATAAATTAGGCCTCATCAAGATGTTCACTTTCAACAGAACAGTCTTTGTTCAAGTTTCCTTAATGATGGCAAGGCTAACTTCCAACTGATGAGGCTGCTGTGGGAATAGACACAGAGGATAATGATCCTGCAGGCRGGAATGTGTGCATAAGTTAATGGTCAATGCAAAGGGATGGAAAAAATGGTTCTAGGTGTCTCATGATACCAGGTGCCGCACAAACCCATGTCCAAAACCTGTGGGACAGTGGTGACTGATGCCAGGGGACTGACCTTCCTTCTCACCTGGGCTGGGAACACACACTTTTGTTTTTCTCCTCTTTGACCCACTTCAGTCATTAACCTCCCTGCATTTCTAAGCTAAGATGCACTTTAAGAGAGGTTTGAAGTCCTGTGCCAGAAGGGGCCAATGTGAGGAAGCAAACATTACAGCCTTGGCAAGGAGCACCAAGAAGCAGGTGTGCAATTTCCATAGGTAGCTGAATGGTGCCTGCAGGAATTCAGGCTCCCTGMAGGACAAGGAGAGCAGGAGCCTGCAAAGATTAAGGTATTATAAAGCACACCGGGGGTAATGAATGTGGTGATTGCAAAGAATGAACAAAGAGAAAACTAAACTTGTGCTTATGTGTAACATAATGAGGGGCACCAGGAAAATCATGAGCTGTGCATTTACAGAACAAGGGCTTTTGTTGACTGTCAAGTTGGAGAGAGAACCCATGCAATCTGAGGTCAGGTATGATGCTGCTCACAGCTCGGTTACATGCACAGGTCAGATGTTTCTATAGGCTACCCTGGAAACTGCAAGGTGCAAATTAGCTCTGCATCTCTGCCTACAATTTTACATATACATTTGCAAGGGTTGTAGTTTTGGTGATTTCCGCCCCTGCCCCCTCCCAAGTGAAACAGTGTTAAATTTCACATCAGCAAAAGAAACCAAATGCCTTCCAAAAAATCTCCTTTACCAATGAAAGTAAGAAGTAATACTAAATTGGTACATTTGCTACTTTCTTCTTCCCTCGTCCACTGTGCATCTTTCCTTTACTCTTATAGGTCAGAAGAGCAGACCCTCCCTAGAACAGGTATTTGTTATGCACTTAGTGCTCCACAGGGAGCTACCTGCAAGCCTGCAAAATGGAGGCATAATAATAATAATAAAAAAAAAGTGGCAGGTAGTGGTGAAGCACCTTGTCCGGTTCTCAGTTATTCAGTCATTACCGCCTGGATGAAACTTCACCACACTGATGTTAGAGGRAGTTGGGTGGGGGCTGAAGTTGCTGCTGTTCTCACCTAGCAGTGAGTTTGCTATATTCCACTCTGGAAAATTACTAAATCTACCTAAAAATCATCTCTTTTGATTTCCACCAGCCCATCCTTTTCTGGTTGAAAAAAAAAAAAAAAAAAAAATTCTGTGTTATGACTTCAGCCAGCCTTGTTCCCCAAGCTGCAGGGTGGCAAGCAGGCCAAACGGTAAGGGATGGATATGTCCTACAGTCTCAGTTAGATCCCTCATTTCTAGTCATGATTTTGTATATGCAAGTTTACATCCACAAAGCATTGGTGTTCACTCAACAGAACACTATTTTGCATGTGCAGAAGCTATCAGAGTCTCAGCAGCTCTGGGTGCAAATGAAAAGCTAGGTAAGATGACAGGCTCTCGGAAATAAAGGATTATGGTTGTCTGTGCAAATTTCCTCAAAACAAAACAGATCTGGGTACCCTCTAAGGCCTCCCTTGGGTGAACTGTAGCGAGAGTTTTCCAAAAAATGGGTAACAGTTCTCAATAAACCAAAAGGCCGGATGATGGGAACTGAGAGGAAGAAGGAGAAAAGGGAACAACAGCATGAAAGTTGGCACTGTTAGCAGACAGGGTTGACCTCCGCAACCTTAAAATTGCCCCAGCCAGCATTTTTAGCAGGAAATCACCCAGCCTTGTCTATGTGGCCATGTTACCCAAGTAGTACATGTACAAGCTACATTCAATTTAGACTTACTGAGAGTGTCTGATTGAAGTAGAAGGAAGTGTGCAAAATTCAGGGGAAACATTCAGAGACAGATGGATGCACACACTCATTCCCATACGATGGTTGCTGACCACACCAAAGGATCCTTGCAGAGGTACTTGGTGCAGGTAGCATTGAGCATCTTCAGCCCAATATCTGCAACAAGAAAAATCAAGAGGCAGCTCATTCCTCTGCCATCACACTGGGAGCTGCCAAGTCCACGTCAGCCTCTACAGCAGCCAGTGAATTTTACCAGCTGGTGGCTGCAGCATGGTCTGGAAGGACACAGTGCCTCACCAACAGCAGCCTTGGAAGTGCTGGGGGACTACGGCTTTCTGAAGACAYAACTCCATGCAGGCAGGCAGTGCCCTGTGGAGATGTGCTAGCTCTGCAGAAGCTACCCCAGAACCAGCACAGCTTCCCTGGCAATTTCACCCAGAAGCCAGTCTAATTAGCCCATCCCAAGTGCCACACTAATATGCACATACAGTTTTTTGGTGGTCAAGCTAGGGTCTCCACTTCATTGGGGAGATGCATCAGCTCCCTGGGGATAAGCTCAGGCAGCCTAGCGCAGCCTGCTGCTACTCAGTAGAGATAACACATCTCATGCTTGGTTTCCCTTACTTTTCTCCTCCATCTAGATAGTGGCAAGCTCCATCAGAAGTTACATGCCAGACTACCACTTTGGGTCCTCCTGGCTTTGCATGCTCACAGGGTAAGTGACAATGACCACTGATATCCATCCTCTAGAAAGATTAAATGAGCCAAGGTCTGCCACTATTGGCAGAGTGATGGGCTTGTAACAGCATTTGTGGAGGGCAAGTCCCAGCTCTAGAAATCACCTCTTTTTGGCCATGTACTGTTTTATTACCTCAGTTACCATTTCCACAAGTGACTGTTCTCTAATGTCCTATAAATGACAGAGAGGGAAGAGGTTCTTTAGAAAACCAAGCAGGCTCCTGCTCCAAATCACTCTCAGCCTTCTGACTTCCACTGCCTTTACCAGGGGCCTAGAAAGGCTAGCTTCCATAGGGCGATGCTACTCTTGCAAAGACACCCCACAGCACCACTTAGCACTCTGTCCCTGCTAAGTTCAGGGGCACTGCTCACACTCATCATCCAGGATGAACTCAGGGCCTGCAGAAGGTGAGTCAGAACAGAGGGGGATCAAGCTCAGGGTAAATCTTATGGTATAACCAGGTCATTCCAGATCATGCCTCTTCAGGACACTGTCCTGGCACTGGGATCAGATTAGTCCCTACACAGCCACACCAATATTTACCATTCAGGAGCACCACTGAAGATTACTTTGAGACCAGCAGGTCACAGCGCATTTCAAAGCAGAAAGGTTTTCTACATTGCCCTCATCTCCTCACCAGGAACCTCAACCAAGTAACCCCTCGTCAGTAGGGATGGGAGACTGCGATCCAGTCTGGAGAAGGTGCTCCAGCTCAGGATTATGAAGCAGAGGGGAGAATGGTACCATGACTGCCTCTGCTCCGTGCTTCCTCTCCATGGGCTGCCTCCTCCCACATACCATGCTTTCACATTCCTGCATTGCTCTTTCAACCCTCACTCCAGGAGGACACTTTGGAGTTGGCTCATTCTCTAAGAAGTTGAATGGTTTCCTGGCAGCCCCCAGAGTAGATGCGAAAGCCAGGCAGCAGCACAGCTGCACCTCTTACCCTCTGCTGCCTTAACCACGAGGAACTGCGTCTCTTTAGTACAACACCCATCTGATGGGAGCTGGTGATGCTTCCCTCTGTGTGCTCCCTTGGTTTCTTGCAGTGAGGTGACAACTTGAGATGCTTTACACTCTGCCTTGGACCTTTCCCTTTTCTTTCTCTAAGCAAGGAGACAGTTAAACAATAGCATCTAATTTTATGGCAGTAACAGGCCAAGCAACAGCTGAGTCCCAAAGACAAGCACGTAGAAGGGGGAACAAATTGCGTGAGTCAGACTAAAAGCTTCATAAATATTGACTGGTTTTAACAGTCCCCTAAGGAACAGAGAATCTCATTTTATAACTACATCTCCCTCCCCATTATGCACTCCCTCCTCTCAGGGAGCTGCAAGGGGGGCTGCTCTCCTGGCTTATGTGCACATTATTTTAATTCCTTYCTGTGCAGCCAAGCTGCTCTGTCAGGGACTTTGCACCACACATCAGCAGAGTATCTGAGCGCCTTCCAGTGGTACTTCAAATAACGAGACTGGAGTGGGTTTTGTTCTCTCAAGTTCACCCCAGAGTAGAAGTGACAGAGTAGAGGAGAAATCAGATATATGTGTAAAGGATGAAGGCTGAAGAGGACAGGGTGGTTTTCAGTACCTTCTACTCTGATTCCTACCAGATGAAGCACAGTTRGAGACAGAGGAGCAGATAGATGCAATAGGAAAGTAGACAGAAGAGACAAATGGTGTCAGGTCTACAGTGGTGATACAGGCAAGAAAGGCAGACATTATGGARGAGAGAAGGGACTTGGCTACAGAAAGTGGAAACAGTTTGTTGGGCATGTGAATAGACAGAGGTGATAGAGGCACATGGTAGGACAGGGCGGGTACACTGTAAGTCACTGCTCAGGATGGGGAGCAAGRTGACTCCTGCCTTTCTGACATTGTGTATGAAGCTCGCTTCACCCCTGCTGTGAGGGCAGCTCCCCTTTCTTGCCTGCTGAAAGCTAACTTCTCCCCGTTTTGTTGGGGCTGTCAAGCCCCCACTCTGCCTTTCCCTCTACAAGGCATATCCCCTCCTCTTTTCCAAATTTGTTTGTCATTCCCCACCCTCATCTTATTTTTAGAGACACTCTAGGCAAGAAAACAGTGATACATGAGTCTCCCCATATGTACTGCATAGTATAAAATCCTGTCTCCACCAGCTGAGACTACCTGGTTGCAGCCAAGTCTCATCCTTGGTGCAGAGGTTGCAGGACAGTTCATATGCCCTTTCTCCCAACCTTAAGTAAAGGCTCTTCCCTGACAGGTCCTCCCACAGCRGGTTGTTTGCTTTGGGACCATGCAAACTATGGTTAAGTGGAGACCTTAAGACCACAGCAAAGCCTGTGGATGCTGTTGAGGCTCACCTGAAATACATGATGCATGTGATGTTTTCATGTGTTCTCAGGAAGCTCTGGAAAAGAAAAAAATATCCTCCCTCTCTCCAAACCCCAAATGTACAGCATACAAAGTGGTCTGGAAACCTGCCACTCCAAGCTGGCTCTGGAAAGTAGCCGTTTCATGTCCTCCTGCTTTCAACAGCTCAGCACTGCCTCCTGCATCTTACAAGTCACCCAAAACCCATACTGAATTCCGCTTGTCTGAGGCTTACTCTGAAACAGTAAACGTTACTGCTTTGGGGTTAAACTAAGGTTAGGTTATTTGAGGACTGCCTCCCTTCTAGAGGCAGTCCTAGCTTCRTTAGAGCTAACAGCAAAGCCCGAAGTGACTTCAGAGAAATTGGGATTTTATATAGCATACCTGAAAGCCTTTACCGCCCCAAGATCTACTAGTCTACCTGGCAGAGAAGAGGAGTCTATGCACAGAAAGAAGCTGAACATTTTAAGGAAGATGATGTCCAAGAGCAGCAAGGGCCAGCTGCTCCCTAAGGAACAGGGAGCCAAATGCAGGGATGCTGCCAGCAGGACAGGGACCTATCCCAAGGRGTGCAAGCAGGGCAGGCCCAGAGACAGCAGCCAGATTCAGTCAAGAGTCCCAATAATCAGGGAAGCCCATGATGATGAGGCAAATCCAGGGTCAAGCTGGAAGTCAATCCATTAGTCAGAATCAGGCCTGACGATAGCAACCAGGGTCAAGCACAGCCCAGTGAACACCAGACAGATCCACACTGATGGAACATGTCTGAGGTCAAGTAGAGAAGTCAACCTGCAGGTCTGGGTCCACATCAGTAGGGGTCATGGGGAGGCAAAGACATAGCCAAACTGCAAACCAACATTCCTCCAACATAGCTCAGGCAGAAATAGAGGTGGTCCAGGGCTGAGCTTAAATGGGGCTTCTCAGCCTACAGGCAGAGAGGGTGGGTGGAGGCCCCAGCTGAGGCTGCTCAGGACTGTTAACACCCTCAGGGCCCTGACACGTGTACTCATCTCTCTCGCACTCAGAGCTGGCGCAGCTGAGTTTAGCAGCATCTCAGCTGCTTGGGCCAAGTCTTCTCCATTCCTGCCCTCTGGATTTGTTCTTTTTGTCCACCCTTGTCAATTGTCCAGTATGATTGTGTTTGATTACCTGAAGTCTGCATAGCTTTATGAAAAGACACACTCCTACATGAAGAGGTTTAGACAGGCTAGGACCATGGGAGGTAGAGACGGAGCTCCCATCTTCATGTTCTCCCTATCTCTGCGTTCTAGACACAAGTGCTCTGTGGGTGATGTAGAAGACATTATCACTGAGTGAAGTAATAGGGAGAATATGGAGACTATGTTGTTTTTCTATGGAGAATAAAATATGGAAGAAGAATAAAATTTAATAGTATTTCCAGCACCAGACAGATGGGTTAAAAGCAAAGGAATTTTCCAGGTGGGAGTCTTGCAGAAGCCCAACACTTCAAATCAACTGTCTCGTAACGGCAACAAATGCAAAAAGTCCACTAGCGTCTGGCAGCAGCTGTCAGGCATCTATCCACCCACCYGTTCACAGCATCCAGCAATCTCCCTTCTAGTATGTAAATGTAGAATGGCAGTCCTTCACCTTCACCAGGGCCCTCACTTGAAAGGACTTGCACACTATATGTTAGTTGCTTTCGGGGCTGAACAGTCGCAGTGACCCAGAGCTGAAGTTTCTCTGCAGTGAAAGAGGAAATCCCAGGGAATAGCTCATCTTCCTGAAAAAGCCTGCCAATAGCCCATGATGCCTCACAGCCAAGGGTAGGAAAAAACAGTCTGAGATCTGTGGATTCTGCATCGGCTTAGATGAGATGGGGAAAACCACCATCTATATCAAGGCAAACCCAATTTCACAGCAGATCTCAGGACAGACTAGTAAGGACCTGGAAAGCCCTTTAATACCAAGTAAAACTGGACTTGATCTTCCCTTAAGAGTATGGTTTTGAGTCAGAGCTACTATTGTCCACCCTGGACTCCTGTGCAAGGTGGTGCTCATCAAGTTATGGCCTCTGCTTCATGGGGGCTGCTCACTACCGACCAGTTTGAAACGGGCAGCTTAGGGAGATAGAGGTGGCTGGAAAAGTGTTCCCTGTAGGACATAGGTGTCCTTCAGTCGAAACAGAACTTTGTGAAGAAGGAGAGGGGAGTACTTCAGCTGGTTGATCACTGGTTCACAAGACTGAGATAAAAGACAAGTTTCGTTTATTTGTACATATTATATCTGCAGGGAAAATTTTGGAATATTTCCTCAGTGGAGAAGTATTCCTTAATGGAAGCATCACATTCATTTTCATAGGCACTTCTTGCAAAAAAATCTGAGCCTCTCCCCCCTCATTTTTTAGTAAAAAGTAAATATTAAAAAGGTTATTAAAAGGCTAGTCATCCTATAGCTATCCAAGGTGCACAGCAAGTTATAGGGAGAGCTAGACTAGAAGCCAAAAGCCCAAACTTGGAAATTATATTGTCCTTTAGTTAAGATGAAGTGCAGGTACCATCAGATGAAGCTATGTTGGGTAATCTGGCATGATGTGGTGTCAAAAAAGCACATGAGGTGAGTCACTAGGAGTCTATGTACAAGTCAGAGCTTGGCCAAAGTGTAGTACAGATGATTCATTTCTGCAGAAGAAGCAGAAGTGAAGAACAAAGTTTAGCGCTGTTACTACAACATTTTTCTTGGTAAGGTTGTAATAGAAAACTAGTAGCAGATCCCTGATCAATAGTGATGGACCGGCAACAAATAGAAGCCAAACCAAGATGTAGTCACGACCTGAGAAGACATGGAATATGTGCAATGTGCCTCAATACCTTGCTTTAAACTAATAAAATATGGCTGTGCAGAACCAGCATCTGACCTTCCACTTCTTTTTTTCCCCAAGAAAAAACTGAAGACAGTTGCCCATCCTTGATGTATTCTATATCTGCTGCCAAATCTGCACTCCCCCACTCAGACACAATCCCAAAATAGGGTGTGATGCCTTTCCCGTTGACAAAGCCATAAGTCACGGTGAGCAAGACACACTCAACATCCTCCAATCAGTTAAATGAAAAGAACTCTCCCCCTCTGTTTTCCACCACTTCAGCACTCATTATATCTCACATTAATTAATATAGGCACTAGGAAGTGAGATGATAAATTACAAAAACCCATTAACCTGATTCTGTCCAAACTGGTGACATATGGCAACTTGTACGTTAGACAAATCTTCCTTGCTACTGTGGGAGTCTTCATGTCTGAACTCCATTAAAGCAGCAGCCCTGAAAAAATATTTTTTAATGTATATACGTATGGAATGTATATTGACGTGCGTGGACAGTGCATGCCGGTGGGAACATCAGAATTCATTAGATCAGTCTGATATGAGATATATTGAACAGGTTCCATCTGACGTCTGTTACTGGGTTGTTCTGTCCACTCCCAAAGGAGTGAATCATATTGACAGGTTGAATTATATCTCAAGAGATTTTTTTCTCCCCTCCTCCAAAGGCCATTTGCAATCACGGCACATCCACTGCCTCTTAAAAGTGAGCTCATCTGGCACTGGGTTGCATTGAAGTCCTCCACCGTGCCTGAAGGAAGAATGCTTTTGGGTGGTGGGTACGTGGAGAAGATGTGGTCTGTCCAGCTGTCCCTTGGAGTGCTAACCATCTTGACCATGATTGTGTATGTCCCATCTACACATGGAGAGCCTTTTTTACTACAAGGTAAGCTGGAATACAGACTAGATGACACAGGTAGGTGGTTATCTTTTTGCTTTGCTTTGCTGCTTGTCATGGCCATGCAACACTTGCTTATCCATGAAAGAAAATAAAATGAACCTTGAGCTATACTAAACAATCAATTAACACGGGTGCTACCCAGAGACTTGTTCATATTAGCATGAGCTAAAGCTGTCCTTCTGGTCTGCAGCTGGTCCTATGACACATTCTGCTAATCAGTAAAAATATCAGATCTGGTGAAATCTGGTAAGGGTAGCTCTTTTTCTCCCAAAAGAAAATTTCCAAGGAAAAACATTAAAGTATCAGAGAGTAGCAATTCCAGTATGCACCATATGAGATTTGACAGCTCATAAATGTCAGTAGTAGGGTGCTGCTGAACTTTTTTTATTCACAAAACTTCTTTATATGTTCTTCTCCCATAATTTAAATTAATCTTAGCTTGAACTTATTCTGCAGGGAAATGTCAATCATTAATCTTCTATCTTAAAGAGACTTGGCAGTAGAAAAAAAAAAAGCAGCTAAATATAGGCTTGAAAATAACATCGCTTTTCATATTATTTTTCCTCTTATATCACCTATTTATTTCTGTAATGACAACCAAAACATTCCTGAGGCCACTCTATCTAAATACTGCTTCTGTTTAGTTTTTACTAGAGCGTTTATAGTTTTTTTTTTTTCTGTAGCAAATCCCTCAAATGACTGAAAGTAGCTATTTTAAAATCATAACTGTCTTCCAGACTTAGGAACGAGGTTTATAGCACTCCACGCTAACTGCAAGTTTTGCACAGCATGTAGCTCTGCTAAGTTGCTCGGGTTTATTTCTAGAGATCACAATCAGGACCAGCGGCTTCAGCCGCAGTGTGAGGCAGGGTTGAGTCTGGCCAAACACTTGGAGCATCACTTTGGCCAGAGCCCCTCTGCTTCTGCAGATTTATGTGACTTTGGCTAATGGAGCTGATTCACACATACTCTTGAGCATCCTTGAGGCTTGTCTGGTACAATGTTTTGTCTCATGTGTATCAAAAATAATTGCATTCATCCCATCACAGCTATGTAGGGCTGATGGCTCTACGAGACCATTTTCTCCTTTCTCACCTCCTTGAAGGGAGTGAACAGAAGTCCTAAAGATACTAGAAGAGAAAATAAGCCTTTCTGCATAATTTCTTTGCATTTTTCATGGATTCTGTAGGCATCTTCTAGGGTTTTTCAGGGTCTGGGTGTGGGGCTGGAGTGTTCAGACCAAAGATTTTGGGGAATGGCCATTCTCCCTGTAAAGTCTGGCTCCCATTCTGTCATTCTCAAAAATGAATGCAACATTCAAATTTCAGATGATCCTGGAAATCYGTTCAGCAGAGCTGGGAGGGTCTCAGAGCCTTCAGGGCTCTGATTAGTCCCATCCCCTGTRTCTGTTGGTTTCTGCTGAACCCTTGAGCTTCACAACCATTCATTTGAGGGCATAGCCACAACCACTAAAGCAAAACCACTGAGAAAGCTCCCTAAAGGGGCCTCATAGAGAGGCCCAAACTGCTTTAGGACAGCAGCTTAGGGAGGTTTTTCCTGAAAAACAGAAAAATTCTGTGTGGCCTACAGCTACTGTAAGAGGCTTCCTTGGGGATAAAGAAGCTCGYTTTGAACTCCTCCACACTTCGGGTATGTTCAGGAAGAATCCTTTAATACCACTGGTAATCAGAYAGAGCAGCCCCAAGGCTGAGTGGGCGCAAGAATAGACTGCAGGACTGCAGGGCTTTTCAGCTATGGTACCCACACGTCAGCCCTCATGAGGAGCAAGTTCCCACCTCTTTCGGCCCTGGGAAGATGGATGGGGTGAGGGGGGAGCACCTGCAGTTTGGAGAGGAGAGGCTCTCATGGGTTGCTGTCTGRCTTTGCAGAGGCATCCGCTACGTCTGCCTTGCAGTAGAGGTCAGGACTGTCTAAATSAAGGTGATGTCTCCAGCTCTCTGCAGCCAGCCATGCTGATGAGGCTGCAGTGAGACTGGCCAGCAGCCCGGAGCTGGCAGGGAGGGCTCCCCCATCCTGCACCCTTTCACTGCACAGCCCTCGCTGCCTGGACATTTTATTCTGTGCTCACGCATCTTCCTCTTCCCCTGAGCTCCTTCCACCCTGACAAAGTGCTGACAGGAGACATTTTCCTTCCACTTCCTAGCCTTCTTAATTTTTGTTTTAATGTTGGGGGCTGGAGGGTCCATCCTTTTTGTCATTAGAGATTGAGAAAGGTGTGTTTTATGTGCTGCAGAGAACCGAGTGCTTCCGGAGAGAGGAGACACAAATCACGAGGACACCCTGCTGACTCTGCTTCTTAATAAGAAGCTTGCACGGCGGAGACCAGAAAATATTGGTAAGCGAAGGGGATGGGAGATCTCAGCTTCTTGAATCTGTGTTTGCATGAATGTAAGGAACCTGCTCCTCAGGTTCCTCAGAAATACCGATAGCTCAGAAAGTGGAAGCACCCAGTAGGGTGCCTACACGTGATTAATGTCAGGTGTTCTACATCATGGGGYTCCTGGACCTGCTTTTGCAATGTGATGTAAAGCTGCCCAAAACCATGCACCCTAGATCCTCAGACACTCAACACTGAGCTGCCAAGGGAGCATGTGTGTGAACATAATTAATAACAAGAATGCTGCTGAGTCCCTGTGCCCCTGCTATCCCTGAAATGTTGTGTACTATGCCTGGGGCATGGGCCAGCCTTGGGAGTCACCTCTCCACCYACACCCCATACAGCCCCATGTGCTTTTGAGATACAGGTCAGTGTCTTGCTGGCACGCTAAAACCAGCAGCATCTTGTAAGCACATGGGGCAGTGGGGCAGCATCAAGATTTTGCAGAGAGCATATGGCTGAGATCCCTTGGGGTCAGGTGTAGGTTGGGACAACAGTAGTGGGAGCTCCAGTCTGAGCCTGAGCCCCTGCTACTGCTGCAAGAGGTTGAGACAATGGGCTTTTCCCAYGCAGCGGAGAGGCCAAAGACAGGCCACGTGGAGGCTTTTCCTGTCAGTGCTCTGTGAACWGGCACCAAATTTAAAGCCACCCACATGTTGCGACAGCCTCTAAACTCAGACCTGCTGAAGAGAAACTTGGGCTTGCCATGACGCTTCGCACAGCGATCGCAAGCGCCATGTGGATTACAGGGGTCAGCTATTCCCACGGCCACCGCAGCCAGGGGAGGGTTTGGGCCGTATGGGGTGGTCTGAAAGCAGGAAGCTGCCCTTCCCTGTGAAAACAGCCGCGAATGGGGCCCAGCAAAAATTTTGTTATGAAAATCCATTCGTCAAAATCACCCAGTGCTCTATCCCAACCCTTTGTTAATGCAGTGAGGCAGTGGTTAAACAATCCTGGGACAAATAAATAAACACAAATAAATCAAGTCCTTATACTAACAAAGGCATTCTTCCTGCAAAGGGGATGCATTCAAGAAATAACATTTTTATGATTGGTTTATGGATTATTGCACTTCTTATTCCTAGAGGAAAGGCTGCATTTTATGCCAGACAATTGAATGTAATGAATCTCTGAGCAGAGCACAGACAGAGGATTTACAGCAGGCAGTTTCTCAAGGCTTCATCCATAAATTAACTTCCTTCCTCCTGCCTGAGATAATCTGTTCCAAATTTCGACCGCTGTTCATTTTCTATTCATAGCAGTCATTGGCCAAGCTTACAGTTTGCGGAAAGTCAAGCCAAAATAGGCACTTGAAACTCTGAAAGAGGTAAAAATGTGTATAATAATAATAATAATAATAATCATAATCATCATCTCTTAAGTGGCACTTTTCACTTGTAGATATGCAGGCCTGGCTGTCTCTACCTTATGGATATGTAAAAACTTGCTTAAGAAGAATCTGCCTGAGGTCATTGCTGGCAGTGCCAGGAACAGAGTCCCCACCACCTGACTCCCAGCCCATCCCCATCCCCAGACTGTCTCTCAGACTGAGCCCTGATGTAATGGATTTGCTTAGGAACTGCTGCTTTTTCTGTTGGATGAATATCTGTCAGAAAATATTCAGGATTTTTCAACTGAATTGTTTTCTTCTCGAAGGAGAAACTGAGAAGGCAGTCAGCTCTTTCTTGGCACCCTCCTGCTCAGTTTCAAACGTTTAAAAAAAAAGCCCAAGTCTGACGATGTGTCTGTGTGCTGAAGTCTTATCTGAAATCAGGGGGAATTATGTCCTAAATCCCCTTGGAGATGCAGACCAATGCCTGCTGCCACATTAGGAGCAGACAAAGGAGGCAGCTCCAGGGCTGGCTTTTGGCTTTCTTGTGGGGCCCAGCAGAGACATTCTTTAGCTCTTTCCTGGCTCTTCTGCTTATTTTAGTGCATTTTTTTCCCAAACTGGCACTTAAAACCAGCTGATCTCTTTGCRTTTCCCTCCCAGGAGAACTGCTGTAGTCCAGTCACTCAGCTTTGACTGAGCTCATTTTTTCATGGTGCTTTCTATTGTTTCAGCTATCTTATTAAAAAAAAAATAACTGTTTTTGACATCAGTTTGGGTCTGGAATAAGGTACCTCAGTCCTCAAGAGGAGTGAGATTGAAATCCCCCATCCCTTCCTGCAACTTTCCCTATTGCTAATCCAGGCCCTTCCCAATTCAGCTGGAGGATTTAGATCCTGCTCATAGGCACCTAACTATCCCCTTTTCCTGAATGGGATATCTCCGGGCAGCTCATTCATCCATCTACATAATTTTTTGACAGTCTAGTACAGTACTGCTCAGCCTTGAGATCTCTAAGTCTGATCTATGAAGCTGGTCCCCAGGTCCCTGTGCTCTCCTAACATTTAGAAGTGCGAAACCGCTGTTACTTTTCCTGTTGCTCCACTCTGCCAACCCTGATGTTTGCTGACTTACAAAGCAATCAGCTATGCAAGGCTAAATCTGTGTCTTCTGACTTCTGCCTGCATGGGTGATGTGAGGATAAACAAGTCTTAAAGGAAGCAATGGGAGTTCATATAAAAGGCCAGTGACAGAAAAGCCAGCATTAGGGATTTGCTGTTACCAGGATGAAAATTTAAAAGCAGCAAAGAGGTTCACCTGAGCTGGTATCACACAGTACGTGACCTTGTTGGGCCAATCCCCCTAGGGCATGGTGAACAATAAAGAAGCCTCCCTTGTAATGGAGAATTAGCATGAAGTCCCATAGAATTCAGCAGAGGAGGCCTGCTTTTCTGTCACTGTTTCTGCTACCATAGCTTTGGAGATCACTATCAGGAAACAGATGATAACTAGGTCTTTTTTTGTCAACCACTGAAGAGGTCAAATGAAGAAACTGTTTTGGATTTGAGCTTTGGGAATCAATGCAGATACTGAYGTTACTCTCTCCCTTCTTGCAGACTGGGAGCTGGCAAAGAAATTTGAAGAGCTTGAACAGGTGAGGGGAGCAAATGCACAGACACATATATGCGTACTGTTGCATGAATAGCTAAACAACTGTGTGTATTGTCTTTATGCCCTATTCTTCTATCTTTACATCCTGCTACTCTTCATTCTGCTACTATAATGTAAGTACGTATCACACAAAGGGAAAAGCAGAACTTGGGCTAAATAGCTGCACAGGCTGGAAAAGGTAAAAAGAGAGCAAGGCTATAGACTAGTGTGTTAAAGGCTGAGGCAGCTCTTGCCTCTGCCACCAGTGAAAGGCCAGCGAAGGCTAAGCCGGGAAAAAAATAGATGCCAAAGGAAATCTCCAAGAAAAGGGAGGGAGAAGGGGAGGCCTTGCTGCCTTCCTAGGCATTGCATCAGCTGGCTGCGTCTGATAATGGGTTGAAGTTAGAGGGATAGCCACTGCACACCTAATCCAGACTGATTTTTGTCTGGCCTCTTTACTAGTAAGGGAGGCCCTAGCCAGGGTCAGAGCCCTGCTGTGCTGTGCGGAGCACACACACACACAGCAAGAGGAAGCCCCATCCTACACTGAGTTTCCAGGAACAGGGAAAGGTGTGCAGCAACCTTGACATGGCTCCCACCATGCCCCAAACCCCACAAGCAGTGGAAGCCCTTTTTACCCTTTCTCAGGCCAGGTCCAGCTGTTGGCGTGGATGCTGGAGGTCCTGCTGGTTCCACTTGGCACTTTTCACCTCAGACTGAAAAACCACAGTGTGGCATGCCAGACGGGAGGCTGCCAGTTCCTACCCTAGCSCCACGCTCCAGTGCTGAGGGACAGTAAGCTCTGGCTTCCTGGGAGCAACAGTGCCAGAGCAGAAGTCTAGATCATGGCCATAGATGTTCCTGTAACTACAGATGGAGAAGAAATACCGTGGACTTTCCACATTATAACCAAGGGACGTTAGCAAGAGCTGGGGTGAAGAGAGGGGAGGGAGAGCCCAGAGCAATGGAGAAGCAATGTTCTCTGCTGCAGTGGGTGGATGCCTAGAGACTTCCTGCTCCAGCGCTGACTTGACTCTTAGTGGTGCAATATCCTTCTACACAGCCTCCTCTCCACAGGGTTTTGCACCCTGGGGTGGGGGGAAGAGCAGAGGGTGCCTACACTGCTGCCACCCAACAAGCAGCTTAATGGAGGAGGGCATGAGGAGGTGTGAATGCTCCAAAGGCAGATCCTCCTGGAACGGTCCTGCTCCAGGGAAGACCCTGTCCTCCCCAGTGATGCTGTCAGCCAGGCTGCCTGTACCTCCTGCCTCTGAGCCGCCCTGTGCTTGCCAGGACGCTGTGGAGCTCCTCATGATGGGGCATTTCTTTACTGCTGTGTTTGTTTTTAAACAGCTGGAGAAGTTGAAGGATCAACTCTCAGCTGAGGAAGGATCAGAGGTGGCCTACGCCTTGGAAAGCCTCTCAGCATCCCAACCCAAAAAACGCGGTAGGTTTTGGGTTAGAGCCCTGCAGCCATCCTGTCCAGCTCTCATCTCCAGGGCTTCCTTTCTGCAACAAAGACAGTGACAGTAAATATGCCCCAAATATGCTGAAAAACAGGTTGGCAGCTTTTCTAGCAGTCCCAGCCCTCTCTTGTTAATGGCTGGCTGGTTTAGCAGCTGATGAGGAGGACTGTGTACCCAACCCTGTCTGTTGTCGGGGCAGATACACTGGGTCTGCACACCCAGGACCTCACTGGAGGCAGTCAGTGTTGCATCCCTCTTTTCACAGAGGAACATGGGGTTATATGAGCAATGAGTGCCTGTCCTGAAGGGGGTGAGTTCTGTATGAACACATCCCCACAGTGCACCCGTCGCTTTGCTCTGGGCACAAAGCTAGTGCTGAAGGCATAATGAGGCATGTGGACTGCATGCATTCCCCTCTGCCAAGGTCACTGCCTCCCTACAGAGTAAAAAGGAGCACTTGTTTGTGCTGCTGAAAAGCAGCTAAAAAGGACATGGAAATCACCCAAGAACACAGGGAACTAAGACCTGGTAGGTTCCCCAGTTGGTCTCCAAGCTTTGTCCAGTCTGTATCCAGTGACTCAGGAACATATTGCACCAGTGCTCCTGCAAGGCTGCCCCTGACAAGCACATGGACAATGCCATTCACGCTGGCTGTCAGTGGATTCCTCCACAAAGCAGTGGCAGCTGTAAACCAGAAGTCACTGATGACAGATCTGGCCTAAAAACAAAAGAGCTAGTTCTGCCCTTACCCCACATGCTCTGTGCACGTGCAAGCTGACAACCTGCCAGACAGCCAAGAGAAAATCCCTTTGTGCAAGGCTTGCTTAAGTGCTTTGGTGATCCTTAGACAATCTGCAATTTATAAGCAACCCTGGAGGCTGTCATTAATTTGGCTAATCTAATTCATGCCCCCACCAGTCTGGAAGGTTCAAATGTAGATAAAACTACTTCCCCCTGCCAGAAATTAAAGTAGAGAATCTTTGCCTTCATCTAAAGTCCTTCCAGTCTGGGAGGAGCTCGTGTTTCAGCATGAGCACTGCAGAAGCTTTCTCCCAAGATGCTGCTTTCAAAAACCAGGTAGAAATCTCTTCTCATACTTGACAATAGGAGACCCACACAGGATTCAAAGAACAGGGCATGCTGGTGATACAGCTATTTTTTCCAACACCAAAATGTGCATCCTTCCCTAATCTAGTCTTCTTAGAAGATCCCACAGAGATCAATGTTGTTTGGAGGACAGATGGCAGCAGAGTGATACAGTGACTGGGTTTTAAAAACAATTTAAGGACCAGATCCTGTCTCTCCAAGTCAGTACCCTGCTCTTCCAGTCAGCCACAGGTGAAAAACCCTGCACACACCTCTGAGGCAGCAAAACTGCTGGACAGTAGGCAGGAAAGAAAAAGATGATTGCTGATTATTGCTGAAGTAGAGCAAAAGGAAAAGCAAACCCTTATAAATCAAGCAACACAGAAACAACTTTTAGACCCCTTATTTACACTATAAGCAGCTAAAAGAAACACCTTCTAAAAGTGTTATATGAAGTCAAAGCTGGTTATTGAGATGTGCCCAGAAACCACAATGCTGGCTTCACACCCCAACTCTCTCAAGACATGGGGCTTTTGAAATCCACTCCAGGGCTATAGTGGGAAGCTGGAAAAAGTCCCTTGGATGCTAACATCCTTCTCTTGTATCCCTTCCCAGCCTGCTTTTGGAAATACTGCATCTGAAGGCTTGCCAGGACTGGAGGATGAAGATGAGCCCTTCCCCAAACTGCCTTGCTGGGTATTAACGTGTTAAGAGTTTGTTCGGTTCTCTCATCGTGCTGCTAACTTGGATGCCATCCTCCATGACCGCACCACAGCCAAGTCTAACAGGGACTGTGACAGGAGCTGGTAGCCCAYTACCACTCTCCACTGTTCCTTCTTTCCAGGTTTAACTTACTGTGATCTTCTACTTGGAAGATGCTTCCCAACTTTCCTTGCTGCCCTGTGCGTGCCACTCAGTCTGCTGCCACTGTACACTCTTCCCCTTCTCACCAGGTCCCCTGAGGCACCAAACACTAACTCAGTTCCCCTGAGCTTGGGCCTCTGCCCACATCTGCAGACATTACTCACGGCGGTGTCTGGGTTTCCCGTCACCTCTTACAAGCAGGTCTGTGATGCCCTAACACCCGCTGTTGGGACAGGAAGGCAGACTGGGTGTAATGGGAAGGGCTCAGGGCTGCCTGCCTCGGCTTGCTGAGCCAGAGCTGTTCCTTGTCGTGTCCCRTCAGTGTACACAGTAGGTTTGGGGGAGGACAGGCACAGAAGTCTGGATCCTTTGGATGTCATTCCAATAAAGATTTTCTGTTGCACAGAAGCATGTGTTGTTTTCTTTCTCACCCCCTGCAGAACCCCAAGGGGCAGCACATTTCCCTTGATACCTTAATGGTTCATGTGAAGTTTGCAATGGTAAAAAGGCTCCCATTAAATACCTAGGTATAGCAACACTGGCCTGTTTTAATGTACTTGAGGAAGAGGCCCTTCCAGAATTGGGAATGAGAGTTGGGTCTTCCTTGTGGATATGTGTGGGCTGCTGTCAAACGTCAAAAGAGATGTTTTGAGCAGAGACTTTTGGCTCATCTAGCTGGTCAGTGCAGATGTTAGCTGGTTTTTTCTACTGCAGAATTATGTCTGCCCCTGTCCAAAAGGAAGAGATCACAATCCAGCAGTGGTTCCTACATATATTCATCTTAAGTCACGTTATCCACATTTATTTGCAAAAACAAAGGACCATGTTCCCAAAGGTGTAAATTCAGAATAAATCCTGATGTTAACTTTGAGGTTTCCAACAGTCTAAACAGAGAGCAGAATCTGGTAGCCACTGTGAATGTGTGAACTGATTTTGACTAGAATTGAACTGTCTCTCCAGCCCTGTCGAGCCATGCTATTTAACTGTAGCTTGTATACTACATATTCTTCAAAACTTTACCTCTCCCAAAGCTGTAATTACCATGCTACATTCATTGCCTTGGGCTCAGGCAAGAAGCTCACGCTTACCACAGTGGTACCTTGTATGTACTTCATTAACAGGAGATCTATTCATCCTATTACAGGCCAAAGCTGGCATCTATGGAATAAAACCAGCTTGATTATATCAGTAAGGTCTAATGACATGCAAAATACAGTTTGCTGTTAACATTAATTCTTTGTCATTTCCTTGGTAGTGATTCAGAACACATTTCCCATTTTCTGTTGCTTTTGTGCAAGTGAAAAGGTATGTGGGAGCATACTTTCACATACCCCCACAACAGCACCAAATCCAGGAAAAAAGTATAGCCTATTGCCAAGAGAAGGGTCTCTCTTTCTTTAAGAGTTTGGTGCTCCAGCTGAAAGGGAGGTGTATTACAAGAGCTGCACTGAGTGCCGCAAGCTGGTGTTCGGCTCAGATGCTTTCAGCTTGCAGGAAATCCCAGTGCAATGAAAGGCTGGAGCAGCAGGCTCCATCTGTTACCTGCTAGCTGTAGCCATGCCTTCCCGACCCGGTGTGACAACTCATCAGCAAGTCAGGAAAAGGAATAGCGCGTTTGTGGCTATTTAACAGCTTGCTCTGATCCTAGACACAGGAATTCCCTGGAGTGCAATGCACCATGCTGCTTAGCAGTGATTTTTAGCCCACATGGTGTGCTACATCCTATCAGTGCAGTTATTTAAGTGCTCATGGTACCCAAACTACCCCACTATTTCCTCACAGGCACTATATGCTCCTGTGTTAGCTGCTTCTGCTGGAGTGATGAATGAGTGTTGAATGCAATTAATTTACAAATTTGAAGCAAAGGAAGTGATGTTTTCCCTAGGCTCACCCTCAACATGTCACTGTGGGGGTCCTGTCCTTTCTCCTAAAGACGCAGAACAGGAACTCTTCTCTTCCCCAGGTGCCACCTCCACATCGTGGCTGCTCATACCTTACCCATGCTTGGGCAGTCACTTTTCTAAAGTTAATGACACATGGGCAATAATTAAAGGGATTTCCCTTAGACATTCTAGTAGACCACGTTGATTTATTAGCAGAAAATCCTCACAGGCATCTGAATAGATTTGTAAACAGGCAGCACAGGGCAAATCTAGCATGCAATGGATGCTGCAGTATATCCTCATTTCACATTTGTTGACATCCATACTATGCACAATGACTGAAGCTATCCAATATTGTCTACAAAACCAAATTGTGGTGTTCAGCCTTTCAGACATCATCATATTTTAAAGAGTACCTGCCAATTTATGGATTTTAAAGAGTGCTTTTTGAGCCACAGGAGGTCTTAGTGTGCTCTGTGGTAGATGGGGCAGAGGAACAGAAAGGCTGTTGCTTTCTCCCAATCCACGCAGTGAGGTAGGAGCCAAGAGCAGGACTGAAGCTTCCAGCTCCCAGTTCCAAGCAACACCACCACAGACACCTCTGTCCTGCTTTGCTTTCACATCACATCGGATGGAGGCATTTCTGCACACAACTTACAGACTTTAAAACTCCTCTGTATTTGGAAGCCCAGGCTAATACCTGCCAAGTGTTAAATACTTCTTTGATCCAGCAGTGTCTTTGTAAAACCTCTGTGTTAGCACTGGATTCCTCTGATCTGAGTCTCCCAAAATATGTCACGCAATGACTCTGTTCATGCTGCTTTTGACAGACAGCTGTATGAGTGGTCAGGTCATCACTTCCATAATCTGCCCGTGCCCCATACATATGGCTACCTTGCAAGCAGATTATCTGCAGCCTGTCTGGATGAGCTCAGTGCAAGAAGATAACTGTTTACTAAACCGCAGGGAGGGCTCAGGATAGGTGGTGGCAGTGCACTGCAGAGGACAGGGTCTGGGCTTGTCTGGGACTGCATTTGCAGACTTGCTTCTAGCATGGACAGAAAATCTTGTCTTGAGTCAGCCAGTCTACATGCACCCACTCGATGCAGCTCTCTGACCCTTCACCTGCAAGCTTAAAGGCAGAAAATGAGCAGTGGGACCAGGGGAAAAGCAGGGAGCAAAAACCCAAGATGACCACATGTGGACTTACAGCMCTTCTTTCTTTCAAAAGAAGGGCTGACTTTCAAGAGCTTGGTCTGGAAAGCACCTGCAGTGCTTCACCTCACACACAAGTACTGACAACTCACCCACCGAAGGAGGAATGATCACCTAACTCAGCTAGAAAGTGTTCTGCTTGATGGGAAAGATGGGGACACCTTGTGATGTGATTCACTGGTTTGTGCAGCTGCTCTCAGCAGCATTAGCTTATATTGGAGATGTCAAGAAAAGCAAAGTTTCTTGCAAACTTTCTGTGGCTGGGCCAGTCCTGGTCTCAGGGCAGGGCTGTAAGCAAGAAGGAAAATGGGAAAGGCTGCTGCTATGGCTGAGCACTGCCCCCTCTCAGACATGAATTGGATGCTACCTGCCCTTCCGAGTGGGAGCCTCATCTCCTACCATGGCCTGAACCGGGGCAGTTGCCCCAAAGTCCCAGTCCTCGCAATAGCTTTAAATTCAAAGGTTCGTTGACTTCCTAACTCCTTTCCTGTAGCTGACTGAGAAGCTGACTGTATTTTTCCCCATTTTGCTAGCTAATGGCCAGGTGCTTTGTGCCTCATACGAGATTAGGAAATTAACACTTAATTCCTATCTCCAACCTCGCTCTCTGCCTAACACAGGGGGTTTGACAGGAATAATTTTTTTGCTTAGTCCTGCATAATCCCTTTCTCAATGGATCTTCTTTTGCAATGCTAAGGATGATTTATACCCAAGAATAGCAATCCAAGGACTTTAGCTGACATGGACCAAAGTCCAAGAAGGAACATGTGAGGTTTAGAAAACATCAGCTAGGAATCTGAGCATTGAGATGTCAGCAAACAGCTCTTTTCAGCTGTATTTTATAATCTGGAAAGAAGTGAAAAGCATGAAACAGGATTTAAGATAACCTGTTTTACTCTGAAATGGAGAGGACATGTTTACATTTTACCAGAGCGAGAAATACTTGAACTTTTAGAGTTGGATGTCTGATTATGCCCTGTGCTCACATCAAGAGGCTAAAATAAGGCACATGATGCAGATGGCCTAGGAAGTAGATGACTTCATATTTGGACGCTATCCTATGTTATGCATAGGGAGGAGTGAAATGTATTCATCAGCTTAGAGGAGGAAACTAGAAGTCTCACCAGATTTCAGGATCTGCCATACGATGAAAACATGTCTAAATATGGTGCAGAGATAAGAGAAAGACTACTAAAAACATCAGGACAAATACTAAGGTATTGTCACAGTTCTTATTCAGACTAAATCCTAGAGAAATCAGTAGATACCTTCTCCCAAACAGCAGTTCCAATAAAGTCTAGGTTTATCCCATAACTGTTGAATCCTCCCTTCATCTACCAAACAAACACCCTCTTGAAAGAAATGTGCAAAGCAAACTGTCTGCTTTTCATGGACTGCTGTTGGCATCTCTGGAAGTTTTATTTTCAATCTGAAAAATCTAACAGTCCTTGCTAGGATAATGAACTTCTGCAAGTTTAAGAAATAAATGCCATGCAATTAAACTATATACATATTTTCTGTTCCCTCCTACCAGTGACACCGTGCACAACTGTGAGAGCATTCTGACCTGATGAATTGAATTTGTTATTATTTGTAAATGCAACATTTGTAAAATGCAATGTGAAACAGATTTTGCAGGAGGTCAGTTCCTTGAGTGTTGTATCATTAGTCAATGACAAGACATGCTGTGATGCATCTTCCATATTTGTGTAATGTTTCCAATACAGCATCAATCATTCAGAACAGAAGCACCTGTAGGCAGAAAAGCAGTAAACGTTACATTTTCCCATATCAGAAATGCAAGGCTTGTACAAACACACTGTAAGGTTGTCTACAGGAGATGAAAATGTTAGGAATACTTGTTTTCTTGTAGGGTGGTACTAAGTTGTAATTTAGGGCATTCAAGCTAAATTGACAGTCACAATCCATGTTATAAGAAGCCATCATTCCCCAAGCCACTCTTTCCAAGCCTACTGGCATGACTTGAGTACCTTCCTGTAACTGAGAACAGGTGGGGTTCTCCGAGCCTGCCCACACCTGGAGTACTTTGGCTTACTTGCAGGAACTGCTAACCCTTGGTGTTGCCGAGACGGCTCACTCCAATCCGGTCAAGAGGAACTCCAAACCGTCTCTTAGGCAGCTCAACCACTTTCCTGCACAGGGAAAAAAAGCAAAGAAGGAGGGAAAGAACTGGGGAAAGACATCATAGGAATAATCAAAATGTTACTACATCTTTGATTCCTCCATTCATCCCACTAACAACTTATTGTTCAGACAGACCAGCTGTGCAGGAGCAGCCAAAGATGTGAGTGTTTAAAAATAAGACGCTTCATTTGTCCTACAAAAGAATAGGGAGGAGTTGCACCTGTTTTACAGACTGGCTGACGTCGATCCACTATCCCTGTTTTTATTTGGCAGCAAACAAATAACTTCACAGGTTAACTGCTATTCATAAAAGAAAGGAGATACACTGCATGTATAAAGGGAAATCGTTTCATGCATAGTATTAGCATTTAATAGGTGACCCATTAGCCTGGATCTTTGAAATCTCCAGGGCCAACTGGGGCTAAGATAAGCAAGGAGGTAGAAAGTATTGCACAGTAACAGAGAGGACAAGTCAGAGATGCCCTAGCAGRATTTTCCTATGGGGTCTCCTGCAATGCACTGGTCTCAAAATTGTATAGTAGCAACCCTTTGGTAAGATTGAAGATGGGAGGGGTTTGGTTTTGGCTTTTTCCTCCACATGGTACATTTCCTGATGATTTGATGAATGAGGGCATGAGGAAAGTGTGAAAGAAGTTCTATGCAGGAATATTTTATTACAATTTTTTTATATATAAAAAAGAAGTTTTCCCATCTTAATTCAGCATTTTTGAGCATTTTTTCCACCAGCAGAAGTTTTATTGTAATTAATTGTGGAAATGGTAAGATTTTCTGCAGCTGAGAATAACCTCAACTTTTGCCCTTGGAAATACTTGCCAATGAAATGCAGGTCCAAGAGAAGCCCTGGAAGATCAACTCTTTTCTCTATCTGTCCTTGTCAAGGAACATAAATAAAAAGAAATTTTGTTCTTTAAGTTGGCAAATGCAAAGTAACTAGCAGGAGAGCATGCTATGGTGCACTCGAGTCTAACTCTATGCACTGCCATGCTCACTCAGTCTGTGGCTTTGGGGGCTCTGCACACCCCRCCCAGGACTATTTGTCTAGTCCCTGGTCTCATCTGAGCAGTCTCCTTTCCTCACACCTCTCGGGCATGGGCTGAAGTCCAGAGGCATCATTCCAGCATCAGCAGCCCATTTCACACTGCCTCTTTTCTAGCTACTTTTCACTTGAGGTCAAGAAATGGGAATTGACAGTGTACCACGTATGCAGGGAGCACCACATCGGTCATGCTGGAGTGGCTACAGAACATCGCAAATGAAGGGGAGCCGTTTGTATAGCCTTCACTGTCCCTTCCTCAAACACCTGCGTATTCAGCATTGTTGCACTAAGCCATAGGGAAAGCAAACAGAAAGAAAGCCATGGGCTGATCCTCAGTCTGTTGCCTCAAGGGCAGCACTCTGTTCCCCCCAGGTGTAGGCACAAGCTGGTGTCGGGCAGGTGGGAGACTTGGGCTGCTGGAGTTGTACTGGGCCTGACTTGATAAAAAGGGGAATTAATTTCCCAGATTGGATTACGGAGGGG
>JAYKAV010000067.1:1786044-1800184 GCA_035582835.1 Phoebastria nigripes | reverse complement strand
GGGGGGGGGGCGCCTGTCAGCATCATTCGTTGTAACACCGTCATGCTCTGTAGTTAAACAGAGGAGGAAGTTGTAACCTCGTGCCAAGGGGAAAGGCTGAGCAGGCAGCGCGCAGGCAGCGCGCAGGCAGCGCGCAGGCAGCGCGCAGGCAGCGCAGCGGAGCTTCCCCTCTTGTGGCCATCCCGAGCTACAACAGGACAGTCACCGCTCCCGCCCCAGCCTGCCGCACCGTTTCCATCTTCCAAACCAGACTGTGCCTATTTCAGCACTTACTAGGGACAAAGTGATGTTCTCTATTTAAAATAGCCTTTTCTAAGATTCCCGGAGTCTCTTTGTCTCTGGCTGTCTACGGATCTTTCTACATCTTCTGAAGACTCATGTTTTCTTGCATGCTTTTTCCATGCTCTCAAAGCTTTATAAATTGATGTTGATGAGCAAGATTAGGATCTGGGCCCTCCTGTAACTGGTGGGTGCCATAACAATCTCTTAAGTGGACTTAGGTTTGAACTGCTCTTTTCCAAAAGTTTCTGCTGTGTTGCCAGGCACTACACACACTGTATTAATTCAGGGGGCTGAATTTATTTAATAGCTTTCACACTTCAAAAGTCATTATCTGCTCTCTAAAGGTAACCATCTCAGCTGGTACAGGAATGGGCTGTTATCTACTGTGTAGACGACAGTCCTCTGTTTTACTCCTCTAAGTGCAGCAGCCTCTGCCTGTTTCCACCTAAAGGTTTAGGTGTTTCGTAGCACTCATCTGATCTGTGGTCTGTGCTGATGGTAGTATCTGACTATCAATGCAGTGATCAAGGCAGCTCAGATAGTTCTAATAAACAAGTCAATCCCAAACTCAAAAGCGAATTAGCTCCCCCAAAGTGATAAACTCCATGTAAAACTGCAAACTGTGCTGATGATGCTGGGAAAGGAGGAATTTTTTGCAGTGTGTCACTCATTTGCATGAGCTTATTATTCAGAGACAAACTGTTAGAAAACTTGGAGAATTTTCACCACAGTCTCCCTTTTTCGTGTTTTTTTTTCCTTGTACTGCACGTAGAGTGAAACAATATTTCCACCCAAAAAGCATGAGACAAATCGGGAATACCATGTACTTTTGCAAAAAAAGGCACTGCAGCTTCAAAAATTACCTTGTAATCCTTCCCTTGGAAAGGGAAAACATGCTAAAAAGCAAACAAAGAGTGAGCTGATTTCTGATCTCTTGAAGAGATACATAGAACAGAATAGTTCTAGTCAAGGTTTTAAGAATTTTGTGTTTTATCACTTTTGGCTGCAGTCAAAAAGTCCTAGTAGCAGACTGGGTGGATAAACGGAAAAACAACAAGAAAATATTGCAAAACTCTGTTTGAAAAAAATACTTGTAACGTTGACTGGCTCTTGTGAATACTTTCCACTTCCAGATTAAGCTTTAAGCATGTTATTAAATAACTTTGTGGCATTGGGGATTCCATCCAAAAGAAGACAGTTACCAGAAGAAGGGAACAAGACAGTTAAGCTCTTTCAGATATAGTGAACAGCCCCTTGAGCTTTGTCCCAAACTCACTGGCTCTCCCCAGCCATATCAAGCGGCATTGCTTAGCCCTGTTATAAACGTGCTTATCTTCAAATGTGTACTGTGAAGGTATTGCTGTATTGCTGTATTGATTAAACCCTGGCTTATCATAAGTTGATCGAGGTCTTGAAGCCCATTTTCATGATGTGTTCTTTATCTTGCTATTCAAGACATGCACACCACCATACCTTCTCTTCACCCCAGCCTCTGGAACACCTAGTCCTGCCCCTCTGCTTTTGAACCTCAGGCATATTTTTGCTTTAAATAATCTCATGATCAAAAAGGCAGTTTTAAACTGAACGTTAGTTTACAACAGTGGAAACAAATGTACTAAAAAAATGCATATGCTTGAATGTTCTTTGTTAGCTGTATGGCACTGCAGGGATAAATGAACTAGTGCATGTATTATTCATCACAGCTGAAGGATTACACACCATGCAGCCAGAATGGTTTCTGTAGAGGTTCTGGTACCATGATCAGAGGCACCTCACAACTGACCAGTAAACCTGCTGGTGGCTAAAGCTAACCCATCTGTATCCAGGACACCTACCAACAGCCTTCTTCCAGCTTTATCACTGGTAGGAGCATCTAAGAATTTACCTCTGTTTGCCTTTAGCATCCACAGAGGTTGAAGAAATCCTGTCGATCGGGGAGCCAAATCCTGGGAAACTTCTTTTCTTCTTGGTCTCGCTCACCTCATTCTCCACAGACACCAGCTCATCAAGAAGGAACAGTTTGGCTGCCAGGTTGGTGGCTGACTTCTCTTCGCTGGCAATGGGATGTGCTCCCATGCCCAGAGCAGCAGAAGGCTCCAAAGGCTGCAAAAGAAAGGGGGGATGTTTGCTTGCTGCTCAAGTTCCAGAAAAACCATTTCAACCAGTGTCACAGCAGCAGTCCTATAAATACATGATCACTAGGCTACTAAACCTGGGCCAATGTTTTAAAACAAAGTTCCTTCTGCGAAACGTGGCCATTTTCCACCCACAGGAGTTTGCCATAAAAGGTTGGGATTTTTTTTTTTTTTGATAGAATTGAACTCGCCTTCATTATTATTGCAAGAATTATCAAAATTTATTATTTCACAAAGCCTGTTTTTGTAGGCCAGCCCACTATCCCTATCTCAGCAGTGTGATTAGTATCACTTATAGCGTGAGCTGAGTAATTTAATCCTTCTTAAAAACGCAGTCACCATTACTAGACTCCAATATCGATCCTGACATTTTTCAGAAAACTGATTTTCATTTTTTAAATTAATGCTAATAAATAGTAATGAAAACTTATACAGAAGTTTCCATCCAAAGCTGACAAATTAATTAATTGTTATGCAAAAAATACCCCAAGATAAACTTGCTCAGCACTGACATTCGAAGAATTTATGCAGTAACATTATGTGGGGAGGGGGAAAGGAAAGAACAGTACGTCGGCTCAACACAGAATTTTGAACCTTAGTTATGACATTAGGCTTAACATCTTTTCAAAACCAAACTCTACTTCGCTATCCGGAATAGCTGAGAATATTGGGGCCTATCAAGAGAGAAATGAAACAAATCAAAGTGAAATATTTGCTTTTTAAATAACAGAAAAATATAGGGCAGTAGCTAGCCTATGAAAGGAGGTGTCAAGCTCAAATCATTCTCTCTTCAGATGAAAGAGCCTTCTTGCTCCACTTGATCTTCATGGAATTAGATAAAAATTTCTAACCAAAACTTTTATTCTAAGCCTTGAAGCAGGTTTTCCTCTCTTTTTAGAAGCACACCACTATCTTTCTTATTCATACACAGTGGGTTTAGTACAAATGCAAAGGGAGCCATCACATGGATGATGTAATATGCCTGTATCTACTGCGGCCCACACCATAGTTGTGGTGATGACATTTCCTGCTACTGATGGGTGGCATAACCGGTGACAGAGTGTCTAAAACTGTGATCTTTATATAAGGAGGAGCACACGACCACAATGATCACACAAATGATGTAGCACTGTTAATACTTTTGTAAAGGATCTCATATTGTCCTCTGACTTGACTTTTTATGAGCCTCAAGTGCACTGAGCAATCCTTTCTGTTCCCTTTCAGGGTTATAAAACTTTCATAGAAGTTTGCAACAAAACCATGCCTTTAAAAAAGACTGAACTCTCCCCTCTGGTTAGTAGGGAGAAATATCTACAATAACGCTTGAAACTAGAAGGTAAAAAATAGCCTCTGCTCTTGAGTACTTTGTGCAGTATCACAAGTACATCCCCCAAGCCCTATTATCTACAACAAATATTATTTTGTATAATCAGGGCATGCTCACTTGAAGACAGAGAGCAAGGTAGAAGGATCCATCAGTATTCTTCAGTATGCATCTAACTTCTAAGCTGATCTTAAAAACCTATGTAAAGACCCTGCAGCCAAACAGTGCTACTTTGATTAAATTTTTAGATCCTTGATGTTTTTATGGCATGAAACCGTTACATAAATACCTTTCCTGCCAGACCTGTTTTATGTCAAGATGACATGAAAAAAGAGAAAGCAGTAGAAGTATTTTCAGGTGCAACCTCTGCATATCATACTGGATGAAACATGAGACAGTTCTCCCATTTCATCCGCTGCTTTCCTTCGCAAGCTTAGGCAAGTTACTTTGCTCCTTCCCTCTCCTTGTCTCTTCTGTTCTCTTTATGTACAGGTGGTCTTCTCTCAGGGATCTCCTTATGGCTTCTGAAAGCTGCAGATTTCTCATGCTAGTATTTGTCTTTAAGAAGAAGAATGAAACCTTCCCTTCAGCGTTAGAGGAGGTTGCTCCCCGTCCCCCCATCACCCCCTTCCCCTCTTCAGGAAGTTCTCTGTCCAAAGTCAGTGGACAACGGTTTTAACACACAGAAAATCCCAAGGTGCTTCAGGAGAGGTTGCATGCATCTGAGTGAGACTTCATTCTGTCTGTCCTCCCAGAGCCATGCAATTTGCATCACTCTCTTCACTGGGGAAGTTGTCCTGCTCCTGCTTTGCCCTCACAGAGTCAATACCAACCATTCACCTTCCAACACAGTTTGGAGACCGTGGTGTCTTCCATGCTCTGTAGCCAACAACAACCGGAGGAAGAGCAGGGTTATGTGACAACCACCAGAAACATTCACCTACCTCTGGCGCTGCCTCCGCGAGGAGCGCTGAGCTAGAGTGCCACTGCAGCAGGGTAATCACAAGGGCCAAATGCACCACAACAAGCTGGAACTGCAGCATCTGCAAAGGGGAACAATCTATTAATGGTTTCACAGATGCATTCCCAAGTTCCCAGAGGAACCTCATTCCAAAGGTTTTTAAGAAGTGAAAGCAGAGGGAGATTCTGTTCCCATGGCTGTTAATATGTTTTATCTTACAGAGTCACTGCATAAAAACCCAAGAGTGCCAGCTGAGTGCCCTTCACCTCTGGGTGCAGAATCAGCTCCCTCCTCTTTGCTCCTTTACAGCCCTGCAAATCTTTTAATTCCTTTCTGCACAATGGGCCAGTCCTTGCAGTGGCAGGAGTAATGAATGCAAACTTGTGTTAAAACCAGACGAACTAGACGCTCACTTGTAAGCAGGGAGACTTTGGCTCATAGCCACCCAGGTTGACCCTGACCTCCCCACATGCTGGACAGGTGCCTAAAGCTGTTACAGAAATCACATACCTCCCCAGCAGCATTTTGAAAGCAAGGCTGCATTTCACCAGTCCTCAACGTGAGTTAATGGTAACCACAACTTCCAGGATCTTCTTGGAATCCTGGAATAAAGTTATCCAGCTCCCACACCTGGGAAAATCTTACATGGGAATCCATCGCTCAGACCGATGGTGTTCTGACCATGTGCCACAGCTGCAGAACTGCAGATGCCTACAGAGCCTTTAAATAATGCAGGGAGGGTCAACTTTTGGGAGGCTCAGGATCAGGAAGCTGCTTCCTGGAGGGGTTTCTTTGGCCATGGGTCTAAGCTACATTGTCTAAGCCCTTGTTTGGATCTAGGTCTTAAAACCTGACATGCAGCCAACTCACCCAGGTGGGAATATTTCAGCTGATGTTAATAAGAAGTAGACTGGGGCCTCTAGTGCCAAAGGTATCTGCTAATTTGCTGATTACCCTGTCTCCAGGTCCTGCCCCAGAGTATAACTCAAGCCCGATTCTGCCATTCTTTGCTGACTCTCCACTTGTCAAAAGTAGAAATAGAAAGGATGTATAAATACATTTCTATGATAGTTGTTTTATCCTCTGCGTAGAAAATTTCCCATTAGATCAGGCAGCAAACACATGGTAAAAAACATTTGGCTTTGTACTTTTTCCCACATTACAAAAGAGAAAAGCCACAGAAGTGTTTGGAGTCCAGTTTTAAAAAGTAAAGATATAACATTTGTAGTGTTGTTTCTTGAAATTCTGTTTCTTGCTTGGCTTTTTCAATACATTTTGCATGTGCTTCTGTTATTTGGTTACCCCATTATATATCTTTCTTTTTTTTTTTTTTATATTGCCCATGAGGGATCAGCAGTGAGGAAGAAAGCTGCTGGTTATTCTGTAGGGGTGAAGCAGACTAAGTTCACTGGAATCAAAGGACGAAGACAAAGCAGTAAGCCAGGTGGTACCACTGTCTCTCAGTCCGATGGCAACAGCCATTAAAGTCAGTCAAGGGTCTGCCTTGGTGTTTTTAAAGCTGTAACCCTCTACAACGTATATTTTTGTATGTGGGTGTGCACTGAAATTTGAAGTAGTAGTCTACTACCTTCACAGGTAACCACATCCTGATTATTTGGATACAGAGACATAAAAATAAATGGCAAGGTTAAAAACACACGTTTATTATGTTTTAAGGTCTGTGCTGGTATTCATTCAACCCAAAGACCAAAAAGCTAAAAATAGCAACCGGTACACTAATCAAAATAAACATTAAGGCACCTGCAACACAAAAGACATTTGATTAACTGGTCAGAACTCGACGCCAGTGAAATTAGAAGCAGAGGAAATTGTAAGGACTTAAAGCTTGGCTCTAGTTCCCATAGAAGCAAAACTAAGTCCAGCAAGATCCTGTTGTGCTGATTTTCACTCAGTGTTGTGACCAAGGTGGGAGAAAGAAGCAGGTTTGTTCTAGTGGAGCAGTTCAGCTCTAGAAAAGCGTTTGCAAAACTAAGGGTGCAATGAGGACTATGTAAACATAATTAAAATCCCACTGTCTTCTGCCTGTCTGGGGCTTAGCTTTCCACCTTCAGCCACGTCATAGGATGTTATTTGTTGAAAGCAGTTGTTGCTTTTTTCCCCTTGAGCTCATCTGTTGCAATTGGGTAAGCAGAGCCCTCCTGCCAAAAGGGGCTTTCCCAGCCATGCACTGATTATTGCTTCACCCCATCCACATTTTACCTTTCCTTGACCCATTCCAAGAGAGACCTAAAGTGAGGCTTGACAGTATTTGTTACTAAAGGAGAACAACCAAAGCTCTGACGACCACGTGGGCCTTTGCAAGACGCATGCTTCCCACCTGTATTGAATTTCCATCCTTCTTCTGGAAAACTCTTCACCACCAATTTCACAGAGACAAGTCAAGGGACTGGGGTATAATTCCATGTCTTTAGTATCTCAGGGTCTGGTCTGGTGTTATCTGACATAAAATATGGTTTACCGTTCACTAAATGTAATTGCAAGTCTCAAATTCAGACATATTTATGTGTTTTAGTGATATTTTAGCTTGAAATGTGTCTAAACTAAAATTCCTCATATAATTAGGTATCTTTGTTGCAGGTCCAATTAAAATAAAATTAAAGATAAAAGAGAGAACATTATTCTACCTTATCAAAGCAGGATAAACATTCAAAACTTTTTCTTAGGAATCTGTGCAGAGCCATTTTCCAAGAAAAGATCACAAGAAAGCAAAATTCTTTACCAAACAGAAACTGTTAAGTCTCCAACATCAAACCAAAGGACTTAAAAGATGTTTTTCTTTCAAAGAAAAAAAACAAAAAACAAAATGACATCCTGAAGATAAGTGGGCTGAACAAACTCCAGACAGCATGCAATTCATCACCAAGCTCCAAACCCATTGCCTGTCAAAAATGGTAACAGCTGTCATTGTTCTTACCCATTTGAACTATCATATTTCACATTACTGCGGAGATTACTCCGCAAGTATAAATCACAAGAGCTTTATTTTTCTTGCTGGCCTGTTAGCAAGTGAACTGAGGCAAGACATCATGCCTTGCACTGTAATCTTTCACTTCAGCTGCCACTATATATTGATGACTATGCTCTGCTTGTTGTTGCAACACCAACACAGGACATGCCCAAACTCACCTGCAAATGAGGACCTTGCTCTTGCAATGAGCACGTTGTGGCTGAGCCCAGAAGCCCTTGAGGTTTTGTGCTGTATGCTCCCAAACTGACCTGATGCAGAGCCAAGGCATGACTGTCCCATAGGCACTGGGAAGTTCCTGGCAGTGCCCATTAGGACTCCAGTCCTTCTGCAATATGAGCACTGGGATGGTACTGGTGAGCCTCCATTACCTGTTAGCCATGAGGATCTCTCATGCCATGCAGATTCCAACCAGCTGGGGGAAATCACAGCTGTGTCTGCAAGCCAGTTACTGATGTATTTTGTTGCTACTCCAAAGCCACAAAATAGAAAATTAACTGCTGCTAGCTATCTTAATCAAATGTACCATTGAGTCCTAACATTGGCCTCACCAGCCTTGGATTGGACACCTGATGGTAATCTACCTTATGGCCAATAAAATTATGATGGATGAGTATCTTACCAAAAGAACAACTTATAAATAACTCATGTGAAGCTCTGAGAATAAGTCTGCCCTTGCTGAAACAAATTTGCCCTACTTTTAAAAGTTGTAGGATAGATCCTCTGAGCATATTCATTACCACAAAGCCAAAAATATGCCCATACCAGCAGTCCTAGTGATTTCAGAAACTCCTAAGGGACCGTGTATATCTCAAGTGTAATTTTCTAGTCATGTAAATATCAAAGAAAAGGGAGAAAAATCAAAACAAATCCCACCCTAAGAAAAAAAAGCAGAGTCCAAAAATAGGTTAGAGTGGTGTTTTTGCTCTCATCCCACAGATGAGATATGGAGTACTTCTTACATACTGCTTTCTAAAAAGATACTGAAGCAAGACATTGAAGCGTGGGACTTTGTGGCAAAATGAAATGTAAGCAGTCAGTGTCAGGCACTTTATGTTATTAATAATGTGTTTCCTGGAGTAGGTGTAGATTTTTAAACAATATCATGTATTTTATTAGATATATGGTACAGACGCTGTTAACCTCTACAATGTAAATTTCCCTCTATTTTCAGTTTCCTGACTATGTAGATAAATAGATGCAGGTAGGTTTCATCTGATGTAACCAGAGAGAACTTAAAATTCATGAACTTATGCAAGAGGCATAAGACTAGTGATTTTGAGATAATGCCTAGGTATTTCTGTGTCCCAAATGAAACATTCTGTCTGACAGTATTTCAAGTCCAAGGATGTTCCACTTTCTGAAAAGGAAGTTGCTTAAAAGTTTCTCAAGAAGGCACTTCAGATTAGTTATTGCTTTTCAAAGCCTTCATTTCAATAATTGTATTCACTGTAACAATATGATTTCCAGTGTTTGGTCCTGACGTGTTTTTGTATCACCATGGTAGTCATCTTTGCCTGTATTTTACTGAAGTATCTATTGTAAATGCTGACTCAGCTGTTGATAGCTGCAATTTTGGTAGATGCAGATGCGGTCAGAGGATGCTCAAGTATACAACTGTTCCTACCATCTGTACTCAGATAAAACAGATTCAGCAATGGCTTAGTCCCTCCAGGGCTTGACTAGGCTCTGCACTGACCCCGCCCACAGAAGATGCAACGTTTGTGAGAGCAGCACAGGAATCGCACGGCTTGTATGAAGAAGGCCTGAAAATGTGGCCCTTTAATTCCCATGCGGAGTACGGAAAGTGTACAAATGAACACAGCCTTGATGGGGTACATTTGCTTAACAGACACAAGCATGAATCAGGAAAAAATTAACTGACAAAGGTGGACAAACACTTGTGGAAGACCAGTCAGTCACGGTCCTCGTCTCTTCATTTGAATAAAGAGCATGAAACCAAATGGCCATGCAGAACAAACGAGGACACTTTTCCTTAGAATGGGGAGGAAGGAGACAAGTTGGACATCTTGCAAAACTGACTACACTGTGTAATTAATCCATTTTTAGCAACAGATTTTAGAAATTAAAAACCCCAAACTCACATCAATACTATAAAAGTAGGAGACCATGTAGCAGGAGACACAAACAGAAGTCATAAAACCCATCTAGAAGCCTAGGGACTATTAAATAAGAAGGATGCTATGAAGTGTAAGAAAATATCTTTTAATGGGAAGAACCTATTTCCACCTTTCCTAAGTGAGATAATTGAGCGAGCTACAGTATTCTTGGTACGCACAACGGAAAACAAAACATTATTAGGCTATTCTTCATTGCCAACAAACTCTCAACCCTACATTATTTATATATGTACTGACTAAACATACCAACTTTTCTTAACGTTTCTAACAACTTTACATTTAGCTTTCTTCCTTCATCTTTAGCATGAGAACTAAAACCTGTTCATTGTTAGAGTGTCATGTTCAGCATTTGAACTAAAAATAAGAAACCTTTCTATCAATAAAAATCAAGAAATATATAGTGTTTTTCTTCATTTAGAAAAAACGTCTCCTTTCCTAACAGCACTGGAGTGATGAGTGGAAGTTCTTCATACCTGTTATGAAGAGTATATTATCAGAATATTTTATCAATACAAAGACATAGGCCATTCAAAGTCCGGTAAAAATATCCTTCAAGGTATGCCTTCAAGATAAGCTCTTAAGAGACAATAATGGCATTGCAATTTCTTAACAAGAGAATCAAACACTGATGCTGATTTACTGGATAAACACTTTTAAATGTTCTGATCAAGGATATTAACTGAATAAGAAAAGTCAATGGCTTGGTGAAGATGCATTGCAAATGGAAATTAGAGACTAATCTGTTTCTGTGGGTTGAAAAGGAAAGCTGCAATCACTTGCAATCTTTGTTGGGGTCAAAGAGAGTTCTTACAACTGTTGTATGGTTCAAGTTTTTAATTTGCCATGTAAGAAGCCCAGAGAGGTACACTTGTCATTCATTCAAAGAGTGAAAATGAAGCCCTAATCTGCTGAAATCAGTGTGCCCGGTATTTATAGATACTGAAGAACACCTGGTCCAGCCAGATATATTTTGCAGTTTTCCTATCATTTACACCATAGATTTGCTTGGTTTGGGGTTGGAGGTTTTTTGGCTGTTATTCCTCATGATATTCAAAGTATTTTACAAGAAAAGTGGGTTGAGCTGCATTTTAAATACAGGTGAGCTGAGACAGATAAATGTAATAATTTGCCCCAGGCTTCCTGAGTGAATCAGTGGGCAGGGGCACAAAATGTCCCCATGGTTCCTCAGCTTTCAGCTCTGCACTCCCCACAAGAAGACGGTCATTTCAAATTGAAAAGCCAAGTAAGGAAAGCTAAAGGCACTGTGTGCTTGTGCTTTAAAAATTAGTGGATTCTGAACTTTACTGTAGCCTCTGGACATCTAAACCAAAGGTTATTCACATGTATTTACTTGTACAACTCCAGTCTGGGAGGCAAAAAGAAACAGTGAAATAGTTTTGAAGCCAGAATGGAGAAATTACAATGGCTATCACTGAATCAGAGTCTGTCTTCATTTACAATGGTACAAAGCTGAAGTAATCAGATCACTGGATAATGATAATTACTCTGGTAGCATAGGAATGTTATTGCAGGGTTATTCTATTACTGCAGGAATGTGGCAGAATCTGGATCAACATTTATCTAATATGGGATATAATAAAACCCTTTTGCAGATCCATAAATTAAAGACTTTCCCTAAATCATTTATCTTGTGTTTTACAATATATTACATGCAGCAAACTTGTCTACCGCATATGGTATTTAGTAATGCAAAGGAACTAATCTGTCATAACTCTTCAGCTTATTTTAAGAAGTAATATTCATTTGACAATAACATATACAGAGGAAAATCCATAACAATATAAACAGACAGCAGTTTACTGCAAAGCACTGCAAAAGCATGAAAGTAACTAGTCACTGTTGTAAAATGCACTGACACATCTTGTTTAAATATTGGCTGATTAACTGAAGGAAATAAGTTTCCACTGAATATTATTAGTTCAGTTTTAGTACCAAAAATACTAGGTGATAAGCATCTTATTATCTTAATCTCAAACTGGAAAAAGAAGCTGTGCTTTTCCCATTAGACATGGGAATGTGTATAACTTGTGCGTGCCTGCTAATACAACGAAATTGAAAAAAATTAAAAGGAAGAAAKCACAGAAGGAAAGAAAGCTTCTGTAAACAGAGCAGAAGACACAAAACATCCCCAACCCATCTCTGTCCTCACTCCTCTTACCTTGCATTGGATACAAGCAATTCCAACCTTAATGGTCCTGCTATGTTCTTCCCCCTAACTTATCCCTAATGTTCAGCTTTCTTTCAGAGTTTTTATAGTCTCTGCTGTAGGCTACAAACTCCAATCCCTGCCTTTGCTTTCTCTTACATCATTTCTAAAGATTTTCCACTGATCCTTGCCCTAAACCTTTCTCTGTCCTGCACTCTCACACACATACTTGCCTCACATTTGTTATATTTATTGCTCTGATCAAGATGATTAGGTTATAATTAAAGGTCTAGGTTTTTGTTGTTGGTTTTTTTCTTTTTTTTCTTTCAAGATTCAGCCAGCCATGGGAGTGGAAAGATTTTCAGCAGCATCACCATTCCTCTAACCTCCCACTTTTGCAAACTGCAGTACAGAAACCTGATGTCCTGAATTTTTTTTTTTTTTAACTTTATTTCTCAGGGATAACAGGGATAACTTTAGAAGGACTGCATTAACTTGAGGAAGAAATTAATTAGTGTCTTTTTAATAGACCAACATTATTGTAAGATAAGCATTAGAAAAGGAGTGTGTTCTGTAAAGCAAGTCACAAGAACTTAAGTCTTTCAGACACTTCATTTCAGTTATTGAAATGATTGTAAAGTGTGAGCTATGAAGCTGCCTATCTTCCCTAGGCAGTACCAGAGGACCTATTTCTTTCCCTGTTTGCCTCATTAGAATAAGTCTATCTTCTCTTTTGCTCCTTTTTTTAATCTCAGTTTTTAATTGATTCACACAGCAATTGTAGACCCATTTTTGGGTCTAAAATTCCAACCTGTGCAGACTCAACAGTTAATTCATAGTGACTTTATTCTCTAAACAGATAGGCACAGTACTTTCAAAATAGTTTTTACTCTGACTTGCCAAAAGCTCTTCCTACAAACAATGGACAGTAAAAGGAAATTTCAAATGCAGTTTGCAATAGATGGGAAAAATTTACCAGCCAGGGAGCAAAAGCTTTGATTTCATCATCTGTCTTGATCAGAGTGATTAGAGAAAGAGAAGAATTTAATCATATTGTAACACAGCTCATTTCCCAGATGAAGATGGCCACAGAATTTTGCAGAGCTGTCATAAAGTGCCAAATCAGGATAGTTCATTGCAAAGCATGTTTGTGCCACGCTCCCTGACTGAGGTATCAGGGGGAAAAAAAAAGTTAATGGAGAATGAGAGGCTGGTTTTGATCATAAGCACAACACAAAGGTACAGCCCCAGAGAACAAGGAGAGGCAAAGCAAGTATTTCTATAGCATCTCTCAGTACAGGCAAATATGTGAGTATGGCCTAATGTAGTGCTGCAAAAATATGCATTAGCCACATGAGCAACCACACCGACGTCAGGCTGGAGCAGACAGGTTGGGACTGTTTTCCACTGCAGGGCATAACAAAACAGTGATGCAGAGGTCCAAATGGGCTCTGTGGATACTAGAGCTGCAGCAGAACCAAAAGGGCCAAACGACGCCAGAGTGCTGAAACACAGCTCAAAATGCTGCCACTAGAAGAAAAGTGGAACCGTGCTCTGTTTTATAGTGCTACCTGCATTTAGATGGAGGCTTCTTGCTAGAAGTCCAAGGACGCAGCAGTACTTGAGTGATGTGTATAAAACATGCAAGCAGGATGCCAGGAAAAAGATAACCATAATCTAACCACAAGATATCATTAGATTTATGGGGTACCTTTGCTACGTATGACCACGAGGTGTTGCTGACCAGCTACTGTAGTCCTAGGCACTCAGTTTCTTTCTCTCGTTAAAGCAGGACCTCTGTAGGGCTCCATTCTGCCACCACATTTGGTGTTGATGAGGCTGGTAGGAGGCATGGGCTGTGCCACTGTGAGTAAGCTGACGACAGACAACTGAATGCTTGTAACGTAGGCATTTCAGTATTTCACAACAGAGGGTGAAGCCTGGAGGATGACCGAGACTCAGCCAGCTGAAGCTTAGCACCTCACAACAGGGGGATGGTGGGTTGCAGAAAAAGCAGGAGGGAGTGCCCCCTGTACTCGGCACTGGGGAGGCCGCACCTCAAATACTGTGTTCAGTTTTGGGCCCCTCACTACAAGAAGGACATTGAGGTGCTGGAGTGTGTCCAGAGGAGGGCAACGAAGCTG
>JAYKAV010000067.1:1739238-1785899 GCA_035582835.1 Phoebastria nigripes | reverse complement strand
AGAGGAAATGGCCTCAAGTTGCACCAGGGGAGGTTTAGGTTGGACATTAGGAAAAAGTTCTTTACTGCAAGAGTGGTTAAGCATTGCAACAGGCTGCCCCGGGAAGTGGTGGAGTCACCATCCCTGGAAGTATTTAAAAGACGTGTAGATGAGGCGCTTAGGGACATGGTTTAGTGGGCATGGTGGTGTTGGGTTGACAGTTGGACTTGATGATCTTAGAGGTCTCTTCCAACCTTTATGATTCTATGATTCTATAAGTCATATGCACTTTTTCTACTTCAAAATAAATTTATTACTTTGCTCTTCCTACAAAAGCATACAAGATTTCAGAAATGGATGCTGATACACACAACTATCATCATCTCTGACTAGGTGTGAAAGACTCAAATTAGCCATCTTCATGGGCTGCTACTGACCTTAGAATAGGACATATGTTAGCAGCACATAGTGGTTTTTTTTKGGGGGGGGAGGGGGTGAGGGGGAGAAAGAATAGAGTGTTAGAATGTTAACATTTCATTTCCTGCTCTAAATTGACTTAGATTTAGCAACAAGTTACAGATACCTTTTTGACACCTTCTGGAGAAGGCTGATAAGGAAGCTTCCCAGATAATGAAAAAGGTATATGGTGGTTACTTAGCTGGCAGAGTGCCCAAGGAACAGTTATCCTCAACACTACTGTGGTTTAATTATGCTTACAGCATAATTAAGTTAGGGCAACCAAGAGTTTGGAAGGAATCTTTACTGTCTTAACCATAAATGAATAAACAAACATAATGTGATTTTCTCAACTATGAAGACAAAAACAAAGAAACTGGAGGAGGTAAGAACACAAGACATGAAGCTCTTTTTGTTACCATCCAAGAGAAAGACAAACTTGCCTCCCTGCTACCCTCATGCTCTTGCAAGTATTTTCTGTAATTCTTTCAACACTTGTTTGCAAATCAATGGAGCTGGCTCAATGTTTTCCTTAATTCCTTCAGTAGACAAGTTCTTACTCAGTGAGCAGGAGTTAGCAAGGGTTTACTTGTGTAAGTGTTGAGCAATCTTGCTCTTCATCAGCCTTGCCTGTGGAAACTATATTTGGGTTTGTCAGACCTCGTCTTTAAAATCTTAGTAATGACACRTGAATACGGTGACACACACTTGCTTGTTTTGCTGTATCATACTTTTAATCTTTTTCTTCTCCCACTAAAACATGTACCAGTACTGTTAGATCACTGTGGTCTAAGCCACAGAAGTCTCCCCATTCTGTCATTAAGTTGTCCCATGAGAACTCTACCTTCAAATTACATCACCCTTTCAATTGATCACCGATTCCTCAAACAAGGTCGCACATTTGTCATTTATAAATCAACATGAATAGTGCTGGGTCCAGAAGGCGTTATGGCCAAAGCAGTAGACCTATCCTCAGGAATTTTTGATAGAGCTGGCATGGAGTAAAGGCATGTGTCTTGATAGATTCTGATTGCTAGGATTATTCACAGTTTCACTAAATAGTGAGTGTGTCATTAGAAGTAGTCTAGTTCTGGGTTTAGCATGGGAAATAAGGACAACATTGAAGTTAGAAAAAGTGGAAATGTTTTTTCCAGTTTTGAAAGGTTTACCCAAAAATTCTAAGAAATAATCCAAGAGCTTTTTTCTTTTCAAATAAAAACTATGGTTTTGTTTTGTGTTGTTTTTTTTTAATAAAGAGCTGATCTCTGCAAGTCAGGTGCTCAGCTGATACTGATTCATATGGCTCTGAGATAAACAACTGAGATATTCCAAATTATGGTGCCTTCAATCTATTTTTATTTCCTGAGACAACAAACTCTTCTGATTAAATTGGCCCAATTCTGACACCAGTCTGAAAGTGGATTAGCGTTCCACCAGATTAACCAAGCATCCAGCATTTTATAGCTACATCACCGGTTCAGGGAGGACATCCAATATTACTTTTGTTGCACTTACATTCATATCTTGTCTAGAGAAGGGGAAACATTTTAAAATAACCATCACAGATTTTCAGTCAATATATAAGAGGGAATTTCAGAAACCAAGCTGGTTCCCACCTGTTTTCATGTAGATATACAGAGCCAGAGAGCAGATGACTCACTGTAAGACAGAACTGTGGAAAAGAGACTCTGCATTAACAATGTGCACGCATGTTATCTAATTAAAGGTACATTCTACCTTGGAAGGAAAAACTATGTTAAGACAGCTATTTTTAAATCTGCAAGCTATCAAAGTAGCTTTTGCTGTGTCACTTCCATTTAAGATGACTCCTTGCAGCTAGATAGATTTTGAGAAGCAAAACCCACAAAGTGAAGGTAGCATACAAAACTGAAGTCAGTAACATTCTTCAGGAATGTTAGGCTTCCTACTAGCAGTTTCTATACATGTACTTTTAAAAAATCCTTTGTGCTAGAATTAAGTGCTTGTGATAGGAGCTGGGTCATGACATCTAAGAATCCATAAAAAGCATTCGCAAAACAAAGCAAAAATCCCAAACAAGGACAGTTTATTGAAATGTAAGCTTTTCCTGTAACAGTCTTGCTATGATGCAGAAGAAAATAAAAAAAATAGTTTATTTTTTGTGCCCATGCCATTGGCTCCCAGCCCAAGATGGCCGTGAGGAGTGAAGATGGCCAAGAAGAGTGACAGGGCCTTTTGTGCTATCGACACAGTGGTCCACAGGCTAATGGATGAGAAGGAACAAAGAGGTCTCAAAGTACTAAGCAAATAGTAACAATTCTGGGCCAATATCAGCCTGGTCCTAATTCAAACTGGCAACACAGAAACAAAAATCAGTAGAGTGTGTTTCCATCCCCTCTAGCTACACTACTTGGAATATATATATAAATATAAAGATGACAAACTGAGAACCAGCCCCATCTTTCTGTGCTAAGAAAGAGGGAAAGAGAGGGAGTGGTGCTGATGTTTTCACACTGCCTCCCTTGTCAGACATGTGTGCTGATGTCACCTGTCACTGAAATAAACTCTTTTTGACCCATGTACCCTTATGGCATGGTACACAAAGCACAGAGCAGCAAAGTGTGCATCTTGGCTGCAGAGCACATACTTCAGCTCCAGAGCTAATTACAAATGTGGCAACGTAGCACAGTACTGAATGCACAGCAGCAGCTTAAATACAAAGACGTGCTCATGAGAAGAAAAAATATGTCTGTTCTGAAACTCTGTCCTGACCTCACACTTTTTTTTCCACACTGATCACCATTTTCTGTGCGGAGCTGAGAAGTAAAGTGGAGTTTGGTTCACTGAGAGCAGGAAAAAGGATACAGAAGAATTAAAGAAAGCAGCTAAGCAGCAGAACGACGACAATGGTCTGGGGGAAAACGGGAAGGTGAGTGATATTCTTCAGACAGAAACCAGTGGTGTGGGAGCTGGGCAGGGCCACACATGGACCACTCACAACATCACAGGATGCTGCAGGAAACGTCACTGCTAGTTTCTTACCTGACATGCAGGTAGAGGAAGATGAAGCCGTGCGAAACGTGGGCCTGGGCAGCTGTTTCTCCCTGGAAGCAATTCCTGCACCAAGCAATGTTTATAAGGCAGGTACTGTCCCCCCATTCCTGGTAAGCCTGTCCCTGGGGTGGTGGCTTGCACAGTAGGACCATTCTGTGCTGGAAGCCAACTAGAACAAGCTGTTAGTGTAAACCTGGGAGTTYAGAGCAATTGATGCTGATTTGATTTCCTTCCCTGTTTTGCTCTGGTTTCAATGTACTTATATAGTTAGTTCCTGCAACAGACCTCACAAACAATTGCTGTTCTAGAAATGAAGGTCTCTGTTATTTCTAAGAATTAAAGATCTCATGACAGTTTGTAAGTTCATCCTAATGCTTGGGCCAAATTCTGCTACATTACTTGGCCATCTTTCCTCTATCACTTCAACTGGACCAGAGACCTTACCTTGTCAGACTCACTGCATCTTTCTGCAGTGAAGCTGTAATTTGCTAAACAGCTGCAGCATCGCTACTGGATTAATCCGGGATAAGCCAGTAATCATCTTCAATTACAGCACAAACATTAATCAGTCAATCACCGCCCTCTAGAGGTGGCCCCATTGCGGGTAGAGCTGATTTGAGTTTCCTGCAAATGAGATATCTGACAGACCAAGCACTTCTGTATGCAGCAGGAGGAAGGTATTTGCTGATTAGAGTAGATCCATGTACCGCTACAGGAACAAATTACTGAGCCCTGATTGTCAGCTCCTCGATTATTCCTTCCCTCTCCTGCCTGGGAGGTCACCCAACTTGCAGCATTTTGCATTCATATATTTTCCAGTCATGGTACTGCGGAGAGGAGTGAAACACGTAGACAGATAACTGTATGACATAGCTATAATAAAAAGCAGTAACAATAACCCCCAGATTAAACTCGCTTTTGTTACAGTTTTATTTTTCACAAGCAATGTGCATAAACTAAACCAGTGGCACAACTGTACAAATGAATTGTGTTCACACAAGCTGGATGTGTTGGTGTGACAAAAGCAGCAAGCCTTTATGTATAAACACAACTGCGTATTCTCATTTCTTTCCCTTGACTGGAATAGCCAAGAAGTTTTAAAGGGGAGAATATAGAGAGTGATGAATAGCAAGTAATCCACCATATAATCAAATGATGAATATACTGTTTCTGGTGTGCAAAGACCTTGTTTGAATAGGTGAGTATTTATTTAAGGAGAAACTGTTCTGTGCAGAGACTTAGCACAAGATGCTGGAGGCAGGAATAGCTCATGGCCAGGTTTCCCCAGACACGTCCTCTTTTTTCCAGCTGGAAATTCTGTCTAGGTGGAATTCAGCAATTTTTCACATTTTCTTCTGGCAGGCTGGCTGGATGCACTGGCTTGCCTGCATATGGAGGGATTCTCCAGGTATCCACACACATGCACAGACCATCTGTGCATGTGCAGCCCCATACCTGAACATATATATCTGTTGGCAACATTTAACCAAAAAAGAGCAGGTGTCCAGGATCCCAGTAACCATTTCATTGTGAACATTACCCTGGGATTCAGGAGAGCTGTGTTTTGTTATAGAATCGCAGCACGGTGGAGGTTGGAAGGGACCTCTGGAGATTGCCTGGTCCAACACCCCTGCTCAAAGCAGGGTCAACTACAGCAGCTTGGTCAGGGCTGTGCCCAGTCAAGTTTTGAATACCTCCAAGGATGGAGACTCCACAACCTCTCTAGGCAGCCTGTTCATTGTTCAGCCACTGCCACGGTTGGGAAAAAGAAAAAAAAAGAAAAAAAAAAAAAATTCTGATGTTTAAATGGAATTTCCTGTATTCAGTTTGTGCCCATTGCCTCTTGCGCTTCTACTGGGCACCACTGAAAGAGTCTCACTCTGTCATCTTTACTCCCCCATCAGGTACTTATACGCATTGATAAGATTGCCCCTGCTATACAGTCCCAGCTCTCACACCCTCTCCTCATATATGCCAGATGCTCCAAGACCTTAATCACCTTTGTGGCCCTTCCAGTATGTCCACACCTCTCTCGTACTGGGGAGCCCAGCAATCCAGATGTGTGCACACACTGACACAGCCTGGGGTGCTGTTGGCCACCTTTGCTGCGAGGGCACTGCTGCCTCATGGCCAACTCGTCTGCCAGGACCCTCAGGTCTTTCCTTAAAAGCTGCTTTCCAGACGCTCAGCCCTCAGCCTGTGTTGGTGCAGGGGGTTAGTCTCAACTTCACTTCTGCCGTGACTAGATGACCATGGATTCAGCTCTCTAGGCCTTCCTGTCCACAGCGTTGATGCTAGTAGCCTCCTTTGTAAAGAGATTTCAAACTTTGGTTATCAGAGGTAGGTGTCATTTTTATTTGTTCATCATAGGTAACTATCTTATCATCCGCTATCAACGTGTGGCTGCTTATTTTGACAACATTCACTTCCACGTGGGCTTTTATAGCAGTCACTGTCCTGCTGCCCAGGTGCCTCAGATTTTATTTAATTTACCTTCATCTGCTGCTGCGTCCTTTCTTTAGAAGCTTACAGACACATACATGCACACACATTATTCTGCTACACTACAGGTCTAGAAACTGAGACAGAATACTGAGCACAGTATCCTATAGCCAGGGGCTATAAAGTCCTCTTCAGAACACAATGATGTAGAAAATGCCCTTTGATATTACCAGCTTCTTTTCCCTCTGTGGCTGCTGTATTCTAGCCTAGCCAAGAAGCCACGAGGAACCCCTGATTTTGTTCCCATAGGGAGCGCAGGGCAGTGAACATTGTCCAGTCTCTTCTGCATGGAACTGAACAATTTGTGCTTGATTAAAGCTGAGAGACTGCCAACTTCAGAAAACTCAAGGTCCTAACACTGCCTGCTTATTCTTGCTGTGTGTTTCTTCGTCCTGCTCTGCATCATGCCAGCCACATGGCTGGATCCTTCCCCTCTGCAGGCCAATATTTGTCTTTCATGAGCATTTTCATGAGGATCTCTGCTCTGAAACAAACTGGATTCCTTCATAGGTTTTTCTATCCCATTTGAAGTTACAGTGTCCAAGCACTTTGGAAATAAACAATGATTCATATATTTTCACAACACCTTCAGGGGCAAAGAGGTACAATTATCCCCCGCCAAATTTCAGAGCCTAGCTCTAAAAGTGCAGGTTTGTCACAGCTTCTCTACATAACTCTTTCCCTAGTCATACGCAGCAGAAAGCAAGCTTGTATCATGCACAGCATTAAGTCACTGTAACTATAGGCATTGCTGCTGGCATATTAATGAAGCTGTATAAATCATTATTGATTCATGTGAGCGATGTAATCCTCTGGGCTTCAGTTACTCGCACCATGCTGGGCTATGTCCAAAATCCACATACTGCCCTCCCCGAGATGTGGCTGCTCTCTGGAGCCTGTTCAATGCCTCTCCCTACCTGTCCCCTTGTGTCGACCTCTGCAGAGGGCCTCCACATCTTACACGAGCACCTTAGAAGAAGGGACAAAACCACCTTCCTTTCACTTGGTTGGCCCATTTATCCCAGGTGCGAATCAACTGGATCGCATGTGGGAGGAGGTTGGCCCTCTACCTCCATAAGGGCAGACATGCTGGATTTGTGTTTACTTTACAATTAGACTTGGAACCCAGGAGCAAGAACGTAATACAGTTTCTTATGTAACCATATATTTATTTTGGTTACGTGCGGCTTCAAGACAAATCTAAAATGGTGCTGGACCGTGCTGCTGCCCTCAAAAGAAGTTTGTCAGCAGAGTAACAATAATGTTCTGCTTCCGAAAATGATGTGCTGGGCTTTATGGTCAGCTTTTAGGTTTGAATGCTTTTTTTCCACTTTGATATTTGAGCCCTCCCCTCAAAGCAAATCCTTCGAGTGTGTACATGGCTCTCCAAGCAATGGTCACGGGAGGACATAGACAAGCACAAAAAAAAAAAGATGCTGACGGCATCTGAAAATGATTTGCAATCTCTACCGCATGAGCTCAGTCGCATTAACATGGTGATTTAAATACCGTGGATGGCTTTTCTGATGTTCTTTTAGAAATTTCTTATTGGAATTATTAGGCATCCAAAATAYATTTAAAACCAACCAACCAACCAGTGGAATGAAACAGAGCAGATAACACTGACTAAGCACTCTGAGCCCTATCTTGCAGCCCAAATCAAGCACATTGCCACCAAGCACACAACTCCAGTGACCAGACAGGACAGCATCCAGAACAGGGCTAGTGAACCGCATCATGTCACAGAAGTTGGGACGTTGCGTCACAAGAGGATCCTTCATGGCTCTGAAGCATCTACACTCCCCACAGCCCAGCCTTGCCGTAGCAAAGCCTAGTTGTCTTTGGGGAAAAAAATGACTTTGTGAGGTTTTTGGTGCCTTGCACATCAGTTGTGCTTAAGGTAAACACAGAAGGAGTGGCTGACTTTTTTTGTAAATACTGCGATAAAATTACAAGTAATAACAGTATGTGATAAATAACACAAGAAGCATTTTGAACACAAAAAAGAGGTGGGCTGCTAAGGCTGCCACTAAAAAAGGAACAGACCGTGCACACTGCCACAGATACCTCGGCTCTGCTCACCCAGCGGAGGAGAAACCCTGCCCGTGATGGTGCTATAGGACTCCATAGGGCTGGGGGATGCCAGGCTGCTGAGCAGTACGAGACTGCTTGCACACAGACATTACTGGCCACATAATGATGCCACTGATGTAAGTCCTGATCCTACAAAATGCTTGGAGACCTCCAATGCTGTCAGGAGGAGAGAGTGCCCATTTCATTGAGAGATGAATTTGGTTCTCACTGGATCAAATAGAAAGCCAACAACTGGAAAATACAGCCAGCTACCAGCCAGTTCTGGTCCTCCCATGCCAGATACAGGACTGCCTTCTATTCAGCCAGGTTATAAGTGGAATAATTGCTCTCAAGTCAATAGCCCTGATAGCAGAGAGTGCTGTCATTGCACTGAAGTCAGTAGAGCTATCTGTGATTTACACAAGTATGAACATAACCAAAGCCCGCCTGCATAGACTGGAGAGAAAAATCAGACCCTTCTTCTTCAAGGCATTTCTTATACACAACCACTACCTGAAGCGCCTCAACCCTGCCCTTCTTCCATCCCTTTTTCCCACCTGGTCCTGTAAGTTCCTCAGACCAAAGGCTGTCTTTTATTATTCAGTGATTTTTTTCCCCTCACCTCCATCTCAAGCAGGTCCCTTGCTTTACTGCCACACAAATAACGCAATGTTACCAACATCACCCTGGGGGAGCAGCCAGGGTTAATGAACAGCATTTGACACTGAACTGCAAACCTCTCCCTTCGCCTGTTTTCTGCACAGGCTCTCGAAGCTTCAGGCAGCTGGGCACACCAACCAGAGACTCTCCAGGTTGTTTTCTGGGGGCTATGGGAAATACCCAGTGTCAGAAAAGGAGTTTAAGCTAAGCGTACAGCCACATGGTTAGAAAGCAGAGAAACCTCAGCCCAGAGCTGACAGTGACCGATGACTGTAGGTGCTGTGAGTATTCAACTGCTCCTCATGTTACCCAAATGTCAGGGTTTTAAAGTGATGTAATTAAAGCACCACAGGAGTGCAAAGATCTGTGTAAACTGAGAGGATAATCACCATGCAAGCGGAGCACGAGCTGTTTGACTGTATTGAAATTATGTTATTACGTATCCCTTTAATTTGTCACATGACTTGATACACTAAAAAAACCCATATCGTGTTTTTGTGCTCTGGGTCCACGACAATTGCTTTTCCTGCAGCAGACAATGATTTGTAAAGTGACTTTTCTTATTCCCAAACCACCCAAAATTTTGTAAATTGGTTTCCACGAATTAGAAGTGGTTTAGAAATAACCTTGGCTCGAGGACTGGCTCTGTTATGGGGCTTTTGCTGCCATGACAGCTAGCTGGGGGAAGATAGTTATTTCTAAATTACTCTATTTTTACATTAATATTTCCTTTAGAGCAAAACAGCAGTAGAAGCAGTATTATTTCTGTTGCTTGCTCTGAAACAGGACTGGTTCCTAGGAACCACAACTTTTTATCATCCTATCATAGGCATCCCTGGTCATTTCATATGGAAGTATATCCACTGCCTCTCCAGTCTCCAGCCTGGGCTCAATGTGGGGGTGCAGGGACCAACCCCTTTTCTCCTCTGTGCTAGGAGCTGCCAGTAGAAATATATCACACTTTATGACAGACAGCCTTGCATGGCCAAAAACCTACAGCCCAATATCACATAGACCAAGGTAGCCTTTTTCATGACATTAATGATGGTTCAAAAAGATAAGGCTAGGAGTTCTTATTTCCCAGGAACCCATCAGCTGCTGCTCACTTGGGGTTAGATTTGAACCCACAATGCAGAATTTCAGATTGCAATACTTGACTCGCATACCTAAGTCAGGAGCACCGATACGCAAACCCACAGGTGTTTAAGCTCAAAGAGGTTGAAGAGCATCTTTGTGTGAAGCTTTACAATCCAGATCGATCCAGAGCTGTCCTGTCCCTGACCAGTTCTGTTCAACCACATTCTGTTTTGAAGGGTACAGAAACCCTGAACAGAAATGACTGAAGGGAGGTCCTCTCAGCCACTATCATGGTCCCCTTGCTCCTCTTTTTACCTTTTGACTGCTCGTTGCCTCCTACAGTCAGGTCCTGATTTTGCAGCACACTAGAGATGGCAGCAACAGAGAAAGCAGAGAGATCCTACCTGTCCTATATCGCTACAGAGTGAGACATCGCATGATATGCTGAGCAATTCCCCACCTGCAAACCCACCAGCTTACACCGACAGCTATGACACCTCTAGATTAAGGATTAGATCTGACATTTTCAAAGCTCTTGTTCCAGCAGCAAGGACCCAAATTTGGTGTCTTCTGAGTGCTCCAAGGACATGTGCACTTGGTCATTTCACTGGGCTCTTCACACTTCAGGAGATCAAATGTGCAATTTTAAGGTTTTCAGAGAAATTGTGAAAGTGATTTAATGGCTCACTTAAAAATTGTAAAATATTCATCATGAAAAAGGGAGTCCAACAACTTACTGAGAGGGAGCAGGAAAAGAGGAAGGGAAAAGGTAAACAAATCAAGAGAGGCACAAGACCAAACTGTATTCCAAGCACACAGTGGAAAATGCAGGCCAGTGCCAGCAGCCTGATAATCCAAATTCTCTTTCTATGCACTGACCTCTTCTGAGAAAAGGAAAGAATTTAAAGGAGCATAAATGATAACTGTACACATTCTGGAAGCAAACCTAAAAGCACTGCCAGGAAAAATCACCCTTCTTGTTACAGAGCCATTAACACATTCCCTTCCCCTTCCGCCCGGGCAGCAGAGCTCACACCTACAGAGGAAGGGGGAGAGAGGGAACGCGTCTTGCCCTGCAATGCACAGCAGAAGGATGGACATTAAATCTGAGTGGCAGGATAGATGCACGTTACTGGGAAAAGCCACTGTAACACACTGAGCATTGGCACCCAGGTAGGCACAGAGCACGTGAACAGAGCATTACACCCATGGGAGTTCCCAGCAGACAAGGTCACTTCTCCTTCCCCTCCCACAATGAATGACAAGCACTGCTTTAGGTACTGCCCTCCAAAGAGCTGGGAACTAAGGAAATTGTCCTAACTGCTTTTTTAAAAATCACAAGCTTCACTCCCTTTGCATGCCACAGATGGCTGTAGTAGCAACAACAGATTCACCAAAATATCAGCAGCTAGATCCACAGACAACGTAAATCTGTGCAGGGTTTCTTTTTCCTTGTTCTTCACACAGCTATATACCTACTCACGTACTCTGTATTATACTTCTCCCTTCATGCCATTCTGTACCTTCCCTTGGCCACAGTGAAATGGGGGCCATATTCATTTTGCACATCCCCTTTATACCAGTTTTGTTTAGACACTTTTTCTGGCCAGCTTACACACTGATTAGGTCTGATTTGCACAGATAATCAGGATTGCAAAATCTGTCCCCAAAATTTCCAGTGGAGGATATTCTTGCCTACCCCAACTTTGTATTTGGCCCATTTGCAATAGTCTTTGCAAGGTCGAGGTAATGTCAGTATTAGGAGCAATGAACTAAACGTTCTTTAGTGCTGATGAAAATCCTGAGAAATTCACTAAAATCAATTGAGATATTCCAGATGAGGGAGGTATATGGCTCAACAAAAAAAATGGAACAAAAAACACCCACAGATGCAGGAGAAGATGTTGTCCAGATGGTTAAGCTAGCCTGGTGTCTGTCATGAACACATCCCTTAACACCCAGGCAAAAACCTTTTGCACTGCAGCTTTAGCCCATGACACTTATCTCCCTGTCACTGGCCCAAAACTGCTGACTTTGTTGGCTCATGCTGACTTTCGCTGGGTGAAAGCTTAACCACTGATATTACCTAGAAAACATGTTTGAGGGGGGTTGTTCGGCAGGGGTACCCTGAGTACCACTGCTAGCGAGCTCCAGAGCGAACCCCTCCGGCAGGGTCAGAGCGCCGACTGCAGAGCGGAGGCTTGGGGCAGGAAAACTGGGGCTGATCCTGCTGCACTAGGACAGGATGAAGGACACACGAGAAGACAAGCACAGAGTGAAGGATAAACTAGAAAAATAAGTAACAGTTGTTTTTTTTTTTTTATCTCACAGTACTATATTGATGTTATAGCTTCTCTGTCCTCAGTAGCATTTACTTTGGTGTAACTGAAATTAAGATGTGGTCCAGGAGAACTGGAGGACTCCAAGATCAGCTGAAATCAGAGGAAACACCCCTTTACTTCACCAGCTTAAGCAAGTTTCCAGTGGGGCAAGTCAGCACAAATACCCTGAAAGTGGAAACAAATCACTGTACAGAGCTGCACAGATTTTCACAATGACTAAATCAACTAAACGTTCCAGCGGCCGAGAATTTGGCAAATAACCTTGGCTGGAGCTGAGCCGACTTATGTCGGGCTGGGATCCTGCCTTACAACAAGTCCTCTGCAAGTCCTGAACAGAGTGCTAGACCCACCTGTGCCGAGTGTGACAGATAAGCTGCTGATGGGATGGAGTCTGAAGTCAAGCCAATAGCCCCAGACAGAAACCAGAGTTTTGACTGCAGCTGCAAAAGAAAGGGTACACTGAGTTGGTCGTTTAACCATCAGCCCTCTTTAGACAAGTCCACCTGGACTAGAGAGTTAGCTGGTGGGCTCTCACATTTCCTTGGGGAGCAAACATCTGCATTTAATGTGCACACTTTGCTCAGATTTGTCTATCAGAACATTAATCCAGCACAACAAAAAAATGAAAAGCTCAAGTCACTAGCCTTGGGACTGCTGAAACCAGGCCCTTTGGCTACTTCAGGGAGTTTACTAGGTGTGTATAAACAAACATGGAAGACTCCAATACTGCAGCAGTTTAACAAAGTGCTAGAATCCCTTCTGAAATGTTTATGAGGTGAAAATAAATAAGCAACCTCTGCAAAACCAACTGACATTTTTCAATTTACGAGGCTTCCCATCTCACAATGTCTATTATTTTACATGAAGTTTTTAATTTAAAAACTGCCTTTCTGAGCTATGCTGAGATGGGAAGGCTGCTGGGATTCTGGGCTGACATCCCAGGAACCGCAGTAGATTGCCTGGTATTCACAGTCGAGTCTTCTAATAAGGCGGTGCACATTTCCAAAATGTCACTGCACAAGTGGCCATTGGTGGAGTTATTTTAAGGCAGTGGTTCAGGAAGGCACTTAGACTTGTTGTGCCTGTTCCTGAATTGACAGACATTCATTCCTTGAACTTTCTTAAGACCCTGCTGTGAAGAGAGACTTTAATGGCAAAGACAGCTCCAGGATGGCTTACTGGAAGAGATTTTTATCACTTGAATTTCTCCTCTTTGTACTGGTGTCAATAAGAAAAAAAATTATTGAAATTCAAGGAGTTAGTTGTGTATAAAAGCAGACTGAAGCCTGAACTGAGTCATATAAAGCAGCTTCTGCCTTACAGCAGTGGTATTTTCCACTGATAATCTGCACTAGAATAGAGGGAAACTAGAGGGAAACACTAGGTGGACCACCCCTGTCCGTGAAAGCTCCTTCATCTCCCTTTCAAACATCATGTACTCATGGACAGCTTGGAGGCAGATGCATTACAAGTGCAGCCAGCCAGGTTGGTGTGTGTCGTGAACAGTGTTTATACTGTCAGGCAGTGATCTGAAAGGCACCTCCAAAGAATCTCTTCTGCTCCTTACTTCAAGGCTCTGAAAGACACATACCTTCATTCCAGCATCCCTCAGCTCCTCTCTCTGGGAATCTGGCTCATTTCCTTGTTTTTTGCCTTCATTTCTCTTCCCTGAGCACTTTAAAGCTAGACTTAATGCTCATGGAAGTTGCTACTGTGGGGGATAGATTCCCTTTTCCCTACCAGAGCTGCGCAAGATCTTTCACCCACTGCTGCCAAGTCTTTGACAAAGAGGCTCGTGAAGGTCAAAATATTTATGTTCCCTATGTGTGAGGTAGAAAATCCGAGGAACCTCCTTTTATCTCCACATCTCTGGCTAAATAGATGTTCATGCTGCTGCTGCCTGCACTTCTTTATACCCAAAATGCATACCAATGCTGAGTAACACAGAAACGAGAATGGTATGTCCTTGGTCACACATAGCTTTGTGATTTGGGGGGAGGCTAAAGCCCCAGGTGCAATGTAAGCATCACCCAGGTCCTGGAGTTTGCAGGCAGGAGTCACACGCACTGAGGCATTGAAGAAAACAAAATACCCTAATAGTCATAACCAAGGGATGTTCAGAGCGTACTCAGTACAGAAGGCAAAAAAACCAACCAACCAAAAAATGTTTCTGAAGGGAACATGCCCACAGCCTTCACTGGCAGAAGGCTAATTTACTTCAGACAGTTACATGAGCATGCTCTGAACCTGGGCTGGTGGTGTTTCAAATGGTACTGCTGGCTCTCCTGAACACCACAGCTCCTACACACAGGGTGGCTGTGCAAGGAATGTGCACAGTGCCAGCACGGACCTGGCTGTCAGGAACGTTATAGTCCCTGCAAAAGCGATTTCTTGGACCCCAGAGGGCCCTGTGAAGAAAGCCTAATCTTCTGAGACTCATATTACTAAGCGACTTAAGAGAACAGAGCTTAGAACAACATTGACCAGCAAAGATCCTGCACGTGTTGGTATGTCATGAGTAACTACCTACACAAGGCTGAGGAATTTCTTTTTTCTTCCAACTAAATCTTCTCCAATTATTTCTACTACCTATCTTTTGCATTATCTTGGTACTTCAGAACCTTGTCCCTGAACTGAGACCCCATTGAGTTGGACCCTTCTGAAATTAGTTATAGTTCTCCCCAGCCATGACTAACCTAAATAAAACAAAGTTAAATCTGCAAAACTCTGCAAGCTTCCCATTTGTCCGGTCTTCCAAGAACTTAATATGCTAAATTTTAGTACTGAACCTTGGGTTATCTGCTGTTGTCCCTTAAGACACATTGAAAATAGTTTGATTTCTTTTTTTGTCCGTTACTCAGTATTTTATCATTCTTTCCTGACTACTCAACTTCTGTAAGAACATTTTGTGACTGACTTTGTCATAGGACTGAAGGTGTTGTAAACAAATCAGATCAGCTAGGCCTCCTTTAATTATTGTTTTCCAACAAATAAAAGGCAATTCATTGTCATTTATGGAAGAAAGCGCTTTAAAATTTGCTCTGGTGCCTTCCTCATCTGTGTAAGTGTAAACCTTGACTGTCCTCTACTACGGAAAACAAAAAGTCAGAAACAGTGAAATTGTAGCTTGTTACATATTTGTCATACTCATGGAAATGACTACAGGAGACGTGTGGTTTGGAGAACGAAGACCTATGCCACACCCATACTCAAATACTACGTGTGCAGAGCCGCAGTTGGTATTGAAAGGATGCAGAAGCAGCAGCAGAGGAGTAGAACCCCTTCAGGATCTCCTTCACACCCCCTGCCTGTGCCTTGCCACCCTACACATTTCTTCTTGGATAATTTATATTCTATTTTTTATCCCATGTAAAACAAGCATCCTGTCTCCCCTTATCTCTGTTTCTACTGCACTTCAGTGAAATTTGTCTTTCTTCTATTCTCCCAAGAAATTTAACAGAAAGAGACTGGAGAGCAGACAGCAAAAATTACACACTGGAAGGCAAAACAATAGCCGCAGGGACCACGTAAAGGGAGACATTAGGACTATTTTCATTGCTTTTCTACTAACTGGAATTTCCTACTTCTGTTGTTATTTTTTTTTCTTTTATGTTGGGGAAAATTTATCATCTGAAGGAGCAATGCCTCCTGGCACACTTCAAAATTCCCTCTTACTGGCAGGCTAGGATTGAAATGTCCCAGTGAAAGCTGCTGAGAGTTGACAGCTGCCTCTTAGGAACTTCTGAGAATCCCATCTCTAACAAAGATATCCACTACCTTTACAGCTGGAAAGGTTAAACTGGCTCAGCAGAGGAGCTATTATTCTGGGACAGATTTAACAAAGGATCGGAGAAGAGGACGCTCAGTTATCATCGCTGGGGTGGAGGGTGCTTTACCTCATGGCAAGGTGGTGGGTGTCCTGCTGTACAGTCCCTCCTCCTCCATCCAGGTGTTGCTACCTCTGCCTGACAATCCTACGCAGGCAAGCCAAGTGCCACAGAAGCCACTGCGTCCCTTTCATGTAGAACTATCTGAAAAAAGGAATTTCTGATCTGTGAGAAATTCCAACATTTTGAAATTTGTTTTTCTTCCAAATATAAAAGAGAAGCCAAAGTTCCATGGGCCCTGTGAAACAGATCTCCTGGAGAGGAATGGTGAAGATTAAGAAACTTTATTTTGAAAGAAAAAAAGAAAAAAATTCCTGGTGATACTTTTTTTGATTAACTTTGCCACTTATTAACTTCAGTGGGGACCAAACCAGACCCCAGAGAAGACCCACAAAGTCTGCAGCTCACTGGGAATCTGGGAGAGATGTATGAAAAAGAAGCAAACAACTAATGATCAGTCAAGGTTGATAGTCAGAAGCACACTGATAAATAGGTTATTTTCAAATTGGTCATACATTTCAAACAATTCATGTATATTCAATATTTACAGACAGCTATATAACTCCTCAAGGGGTCCAGAGAAACATTTAAGTATGGTTTTCAATTTCAGAATATGTATCCCCACTGAAAATATTTACTCAAGCATGTACAGTTAGACATTCACTTAATTGCTTTCCTGGACTAGTTCTTCTTCATTCTTAACCCAGGAACATTATTTTTACATCTGATACAACACCCTACTGATTTCTAAGCAAGTCTCATTCTCAATTTCAGTCAGCGTTGGGTCTGCTATTTAATTCTTTAGACAAAATCTGTGGATCCTCGGTATCTAAAGTCAGCCCTTTAAAGCTACATAAATAAAAGGTACTTATCTTCCAGTGGAACAGAACATCTCCAGTTTCCTTAATCATTGCTGTTGAGCATCTGCTGCATTCCCTTTTACATGACCCATGAAATTTTGGGATGCTCATGGGCATAGCAACATGCAAAGTTCCTGACAATCCTGACTCCCACTTCCTCTTTTCTATCATATGAAGTGGCTAGAGCTGCTCGAAGAAAACTGTTAAAAATTTTAACTTGAAAAAAAATAAGCTTTATGTAATGATCTAGAAAAGAAAGACAGTAATGAGAAGACAGTTTGCTACCAATAATTGGGTATTCAAGGTATTAAGGAACAATTATGGAAAATTTCAGATGAAGGTGACAAGGTGGAGTGTCTGGCCAGAAAAAGGGCAGATGACACTGAGCGTCAATAAACGTGAAGTGATGTACAAGGGAAGAAACAATCTTAAATACTTCTACTTTGCCTACATAGCAAAGGGCTCTGAGCTGACTGTTTCTATTCCAAAATGAGGACCAAGAGGGGATTTGGCAGAGGCTGGCCTTCAAAACAATTGCTTCCAATATAACAGCTTGGGATCTTCAATTGAAAATGACAGGAAATAGGCTCAAAAAACAGAAAGGACCTCTTTTCAACCAGTGTGTATTTAAACAGTGGAACTCCTCACCAAATTATATTCTAGACGCCAAAAGCTTACACAGATTCAAAAACAAAGTCACCAAAGGAAAATCCCTCAAGGACTATTAAGTACAAAATATTGTGTCTGGTTCTAAAATCCCTCAGCCACAAATTGTTGGAAGCTGGGAGAATATTTGAAGGAAGTGTCAAATATGCTTGCAGTACTGGCCACTGTCAGAGTGAGTATCCTGAGCTAGACAGACGGCTGGTCTGACCTGGTATGACTGTTCTTGCACTTTTATATCACATTTTCCTGTTTCCTTGTTCTCAGAAAAGCCTAAAAAAATTCACTGAAATGATCATAACATTTACATACACATCCCATATTGTGTCCAACAGACAGAGTTGGCATAGAAAATTTCAACTCAAAGACTTAAAGCTTAGTATATTTATAAGCAACCAAAGATAGATAAATGCTAAATATTTACAACTTTAATAAGAGACAGAGCTATCATCCCTATCTTTAATTCAAAAAATATATTTGGAGTTCAAGTAGACAGTACATATCAGCAATATAGGGTAATATACAATACAGTGATTATATAACTATCCCTGAAGTGAGCTTCGTATACTCAAGAAATTCAGAGCTAATCTTAAAGTTCAAAGAAACCCAAATGTGCTGAAATACAAAAACTCATACATATTATGCATCCAGACATAGTGTGGTAACTTTTGCAATGTTTCCCACAGTCTAAAAGACTCTGGTGGTTTTAGAGATATTCTTTACAGTTAAAATACAGAATCCTAGTAAACCTGATAATATTCATCAGTTTGGTTGGAATTTGTCATTATGCACACATGCATGCAATATCTTTGTTTGAGAGGTCAACATCAATTAAATTTAACTGCTTCCCCTGTGGACTTAAATCAAGGCTGGATACTAAACTAATATATTACTATATATAGTCTGTTTATAAGTCATTCTTGTTTAGCAGTTGCACCTTTTCCATGTAGTTTAGAATAGAAGCTGCCCTTGTTCTCCAGCACAACCTCTACCACGAAAGCATCAGAAGAAAGTAATTACATTTAACAGGCGCCACCCTTGTTTAATGGTGTATAAATATCCTGGTGCCAGTCCTACGCTTGGCATACAAGGAAAGGTTAAATACATTAAACATCTGCAGCTCAACTAAACACCAGTGAAATACTGGAGGGGATATGATAACCATAGATAAGTACAGAAGAAATGGAAACATTAGTGATGGAAGAGCATTGTTTAGGATAATATCTAGTCATAGAATGATGCTTTAAAAGTAAGCACAGGGAAAATTATGTTGGAAACATTTCCTAACGGGGAGACTTAATAGGCTGCAGAACAATCACCCAAGAGAGATGGAGGAAGTCGTTTTGGCTGAGTCATTTCTTTCTGGACTGGGCAAAGTGTTAAGCACACTACAGGGAAAAAATGTACTGGCAGATGGAAAGACTACCAGGTCTACTGCTCAGAAACCTAAGACATTTCTGTTCTCAACAGTAGCAGTTTTGTTCAAAACAAAACCAAACTCACCAAAAACCATTTTAATTGTGTGTGAAGAGATGAGTGACTTCTGTAGTCTCTCCCATCTCTTTCTCAAATTTAATATATTAACACGGATTTATGACTCCTCCTTAAATTGCATTTCCAGAACAGAGTTTTCCCCTTGCGTGTTCCCAGATCTGCAGTCACGTATTGCCTTTGTCCATCTGATGCTGTGTGGCAAGAATGGATGCAGCTTTATCGGAAACTTGTCCTGATCAGGCTCTTGCCAAGCGTGACTAGTTTAATGTGACAGATTATAAAATGAAAGGAGAGTGAAAAGGGAGGAATAACAAGTGCCAGGGAAAGATTAGATTCTCCACAGATTTCTGCATTTATTGACCTTTTCTTCTTCAATATACCATTAGTTACCCAAATTTACAGCTTGAGATGGCAGGCAAGCTGTCAGGTGCACTATTTAGGTCATTGATGATGTTATGAACTCTACTGGAAACTGATTTCATTAAATGAAAGTATGTGACTTGACATTTGATACAGCAAATATCTAACTGAAATTTTTAATTGCTCCTTGTACAATTGCTTTGTAATTACTGAGATCTTTTTAATAACTTCTTAGGGACTTAAAAATTAAAACATCTCTGAGAAAATTGCATATGATGTACCAACAGCCAGTATATAGCACTCATGCTGAAAAGTCATTATATGTGAGTACAGTTTGGCATCAGTGTACATAAATCTATAGATCAATCCACAGAAAAGCAATGTTTTACCCTGAAGTTTCTTGAAGGCTCACTTGGATGGTTTTCTTTCAACAACCTCTACATCAAGTTTTAGTCATAAATTTGACTTAAGTTGCAATTTATTCATGAATAAAATACCACCTCTTGGACTTGATCCAGAGAGAAAGTAAAGAACCTAGCTATGGCTGACCAGTAGAAACACAGTTCAACACGCAGGACACCCGTCTGAGCAAAGCTCTGCTTTGGGTTCTGATCAGTTCATAAACAGTATGATCTGATGCGATTGTCTACAATAGCGCAAGCAAGATTTGAAAACCTTCAGATCTATGTTTCTGAAGGCAAAAGCCATACTATTACTTAAAGTATTGGAGGTCTGTATCTTTTTTTTAAGGCCTGAACCCAGGCTCTCACTGTGCATTCAACTTTACTCATTACATTAGTTGAAGCCATGTAAGTCCAGTGATACACAAGCTCTCCACCATTGGAACTCGGGTAAGAGTTTGATCATAGTTCAATTGTAGCACACTGGAGCCATCAAAACATTTATCTTTTTAAAACACTTTCAGGCTACAGCAGCTGTCTCCTAAGAAACTCCCCTTGCCACCTGGTAATGCTTTACAAACACAAGCACTTGGAGGAAAATAATTGTCATGCCTGTTCAGGACATAAATCCAGCATGCAGTGTCCTGACCTCGGTGCAAACAGGGAATAACATCACAAGAATCAATACAGCAAGTTTGACTGAGGTAAAGCTGATCTGAATGAGATCAGGCTGGCCTGGTTTATCTCCCTTCTGTCAGCTAGACACAAAGACTTTGGAAGGCATAAAATCCAGCCTGGTCCCTGATACCACAGGAACACGGACTCATCCCAAGGGAAAGCAGGTTGTGGAAGGCTGCCCCTCTTTGCACTGAGTTAGCGACTCAGTGCAGCTACAGCTGTAGAGGAACCTCATCCGTCAGGGCTGCAGAAGGGACCCTCTGCACCAGCCACACCTGCCCCTGGAAGGGATTCCTTCYTGGTGTCTTCTAGACTCTAGCAAGAAGGGTGCAAGTGTCATTTACAATCTTCAAAGAGTTAAATGCAACGACCAGCCACTAGCTCTGCACTCAAGTCTGTTGAACTTTAATCTCTGTGGCTGTGTAATGTGGCCTGTCATCTGTTTTAGTGCAGAGAGAAGAGCTGAGTCTAAACTCTAGGACTCTTGTTCCTGATGACAGTTCCGTGCAGCTCTTGTTTTCCTCACGCTGCAAGACCTGACTGGCTTTAGCATATCCTGCCTAACTGCTGCTGAGTGATGAGGAAATATTTGCCTTGAGCCGGAGCACTAAACACCTCCTCTGTGGTTAGGAGAGGTGTAGCTTTCTCCACGGTGGGGTGGTGATTAGATTGAACCGTTACCTCCATTTTCCACCTTTGCTGCAGTAATTGCTTTCCCTTGTGTCCCTCACTGGACAAACGAGCTAAGGAAATATTCTGGGAACAGCGAGGACTTTTGAACACTGTGTAACGTGAGCACACTGGCTTTTGGAAAAGGGGTTGGCTCTGCATACATGTGAGTGGAAGTCAGGGATTCCACCCTGAGGCGAGAAATTAATTGCTATGACCGTGACCCCTCTTTGCCATGTATACAGCTGGTAAGCCCTAGCCCATGGCTACCATGTAGGGTCAACACCTGATTCTGGGATTTTTTATCCCCTATACTTTACACTAGTGCTCCTGTACTTCATAGGAATATTACTTGCAATGCAGAATAGGTCCCTCTGTCTCCACTAAAGGACAAGGCTTTAATGGGCAGCATAGATTTAACTTCTCTGTGCAGAAAGCTGAAGGTGCCAAGCCAGTCTTCCTTGCATGACAGATGCAGAAGAAGAGCAAGGTGCTCATTAGAAGCTAAGCTCTGTTCCACCCCCGTGGCAGGGGAATTAAGATGCTTTGTTGCAGCTGTTTGTCAGTCTGTGTTTGTCCATGGCCATGTGCAGCTTGGGAGAGCCTTAATACCTGAAGTGATGTACCAGCAAGGTAGGAAGCCCCATGTAATCAGGCTTGCTGAGACTCATGAAATCCAAGGAAGCTGGACCATGAGATATTTTATTATCCCTAGTTTCTGAGCCTCAGAGAACTACTGCACCTGAGCTGAGGTGGGCTGCAGTTTTAAGCAAAACAGAGGATTAGATTATCACTCACTGTGTCCCAAACACAGGTCACAGCCCTGCCATGTCAGAAGCTGTGTAAACAGAACAGAAAGACCCTCTCTTGTCCCACAGACTTACAGTCAAAAGATTTGGGCACAGTCAAATTAACTTAACCTTACATTAAGCTGACTATGGTATTTCTTGTTTGTGCACTCAGTTTACAACGGGATAACCTGATTCAGTTTAACCTTCCTCCATCACAGACTAAGCTGAGCTGTGTTACATCTCCACAGCCCCAGGCTTGGAGTGCACTGGGCAGACAGCATGTGGGAACGTGTTAAATTCCGGAAGGCAAATGCACGTCTGGGTACCTACGCGTACAGACAGACAATAATACATACAGGATATGAGTGTTACATTAGAGACATCGCCCATGTGGCAGAAAGCAAGCAGAAAGCCAGGGAAGTGTCTGAGAGTGGCATGCTGGCTGCCACCTCGTTCAGGAGCAGCGAAGGCATGACTTATGCTTCCTGATTTACCAAAGCCTGAGCCTCACCGGTTCCAGGACTGGTTCCAAGCTGAAAAGCTGATGTGGTGACCTGCCTTTTCTGCCTGGCAAAGGGACAGTATTTCCTTGTGGATGATGAAGGAGACAAGGCCACTGAAGAAAGGAAGGAAATACTGCATTCCTTTCCTTTAGGGACAGAAACAGCCAGTCGGCATGACTCGTCTGGATGCAGAAGACATAGCACAGCATTCGAGTTAGGAGTTCGGCTAACTATGGCACCCACAAGACAGAGTAACTAAGCTGCACTTATCTTTTTACAATACCGCATGTGCCTTCCAATGGATAACCCTCTTGCCATACCCATGTTACAGATGGAAAAGACCTCTGATTTAAGGTTCCTGCTCCAACTCTGAATGCCACACGACTTTGAATTTGCTCAGGACTTCAGCCAGTGTTAATCAGCATAGGTCTACTGAAGCCTGACTCATCAACACTGGGTCTGTTACCTTCACAGAAGAAAGTTGATACTTAGTCCATAATGATACCAGCAGCAGAAAAAGACATACTTTTTTATGTTTTGAACAAAGTTAAATAAATTATTTTAAAGAGAGTTACTACATATCTTAGTTGGCACAAATCCTTCAAGTATGGCACTCCCTCAGTGATGCACTCCAAAGTGTTTAACTGAAGCGATGTTATACGAAGAAATGCTGCAATCTCAGGATAAACTGGCGTTGATATAAAAGTAAAGTCTGAGAGAATGAGTCCAAGAATGAAGGAATGCTTAAAGCAACTAAAGGGAAAAAGTAAACTGGAAGTTAAAGTTGGAATCTGCTGTGTCAGGCAAATATCCCTATCATTGAAAAGGCTCACAGGATTTTTAGTAGCCTAATAATTTTGATAACTTCCTCAAAATGTGATTATTTTTGATGGAAGAGAAATGCAAGTTCCAAATTTTGGAAATAATGCAAAGTTTTCTGCAATGATTTCAAATACTCTTTCCCTTCCTCTGTGAAAACAAACACTTATTTTCACATTAATCAGCTTTAAGATTTGAAAAATTTAACCCAGCTCTTACTGTATTTAATTTTCATACATCACCCAAAGAAAGAACCAAACTAAACCCAACAAATTATGTCTATGGAAACCTCACAACGGCTTCTGCTTGGATGTCAATAAGAAACTGCTTGTACATTACTTGAGGTGGAAAGAAACTTCTGAAGACTTAATAGACTCCTAGAGCATCAGACCATCAGATCCCAAGTTGACCTCCACAGGTAATGTTTACATTTTGCTAAGTCAGCATCCATTAACTTGTGTTAGGCTAATGCAGGGGCATCCATTTTGAATACACGAATCCATAAATAGAGAGAGAATCCAGCACTTCTCTTGCTAGGAAACCAAGGAAATGATAAGAAATCTACTTTGTGCAGCTGCAGTATCAATCTCACATAAGAGTCGATTATTATGTGATTTACATAACTTGCACATTTGCCTTTTTTATAACCAGATGGCAAGAAAGAATTCATTTTCCAGCAACCTGCAGTGGAAGACAGAAGGTTTAGTTTCTGCTTTTCAGCATTCCTTCCTTCCCTGTGAGGAGTCTGACCCAAGGACCTAACCAAGGGAGGATTTGTACTGGACTCTCCGTGACTTCGGATGGCCCACGGATGGAAAAACCTTCATCTCAATTAACGTTAGCTCTCTAGCCTAAGCTTGTCCAGGTTCTGAGGGCAGCTCACTCCAGGTGGACACTGGAGTGCACATTGCGCATCACTGATGACGAGCAACATTTTGGGGGGAGGAAGGGGGGAGCGGGAATGGGGAGAGGCAGGCAACAAATCCACACTGGAAAATTCTCATCCTTTTTTGAAGCAGATAGGAAAAGAGAGCAGGAGACAGCACATAACATTTACAGAGGGAGTTAATATAGTCAAGAGGGAGTGTAAACTGCCCTAGGACTTGACCAACATCATCAGACAGCTGCCTGCTTATTTGGAGAAAGAATGCTGCTGCCAGCTGAGAGGGAAGAAGATGTAGATGGCAGAAACTGCAGAGATACTAGGAAACAGAGAGAGAGGGGACTTTTGAGTCTCAAGGCTGGGCAGAAGCAGTGGTTAATAGCTGTGGTGCCACACTCCATAATTTTGTTAGCCTCTACCATATCACCACATTCAGTGCCTCTTTCCCAGGCTAAAGGGTCCCAGTCTGTCCCATCAGCCCTCATAAAGGAACCACTCTGTTCATCTGGTCGTCTTCAGTACTCTTCTCTAAAGCTTACAGTGGCTGTGAGCAGGACCCATACACGCCAGACTCTGGAGTCACAGGGGTGCCTGCAGCAGGCCACTGAAGAGTGACACAACTGTTCTACTGTTTCAGTGTTGCTGTCAGGCACGTGGGAAGGGTCTGTGGGAGAGGTGGTATCCACAAGCATGCACTGTGAATGTAACAGAGGCACCATAAAGACTTCCAGCACGGAGGCAGATGGAGTACGCTACCCCACATGGTAGCTGAGCTATGCATACAGTGCCTTGGTTGCCTGTGGAGATCTTTGGAGTAGAAACATCTCCTCACTAAAACGGCCGCAGCATGCTTCTTGACTGGGGATGGAGGAGAGGAATGTAACATCTCCCGCACACATACACATAAAAAAACCCCTTAAATCATCAAAGCATTCTGTTAGAATTAGAGGGAGGAAGCTCCAAACATAGGTAACATCAGGATTCCTTTCTAGGCAGAGTTCAGGTTTGTTTAAGATTGGTTTTGCCTGGATATGACTGAACTTTCAAGAAATCTGCCAGAGCTGTAAAGGGAAAATATAACTTACAGTACCAGAGGAGTATCATTCTCTGTGTTGTCTTCCAGAAGCTGAAGGGCTGTGATTTTATTAGAACACTGCTGTTGCAAGACCACAGAGTAATATGCTGACATTTTGAGCTGCATTTAAACCCAATATGTATTTTTAAAACTACATTTATATTCCATCATAAACTGACACTGGACAGAACAAGTCACTGTTGCCATCGTGACTACACTTGAACTTAAAATGGAAAAGGCTCTACTATGTGGAGCATTGCAAAAAGCCCTTTTTCTATGTCAGGTTCTATCTAGGGTTTTGCAACAGTGCCAGTCTCTCTAGTTTCTGACCACCTCCCTCCAAACTAGACTACAAAGCAAGTTGCCAGTAGGGCTTCTGGAAGCTTCAGTTTCTTTCCTTTCTCTAGTTACAGGGACTAGTGAATTCTCTAGTTACAGAGAGAGGACGCGCAACATCAGGGACTGCAGCACAGGGAGAAACCCAGCCCTTGTTCAGATGCCTTGTCAAAAAAGGAAGCCACTGCTGCATTTCATAAGGATGGTCAGGCTCTCTATTGGCCTTGTATAGCAGTTCTCCTGCCCTGGGAGTACTTTAACTCTGTTTTCTTTCCTCTGTCTCATCTGCCCTGCCTACAGCTGCCAGGGCAGTCTGGTGGTGTGGTACCCAATGGGAGCTCGCATGGTCAGAATAGGAAGAAAGAACAGAAAAAAAGTTTGTTAGAAATGAGATTGTGCAGAACTGAGAAGACTTTGTATTTCTGGTACTGAATAGCCAGAGACACCTCTTTTTTCCTTGCTGCATATTTCAGGGTGCCCTCTACATGCTTCCTCACACATGGATTTCAAGGTGCATATTCTTAGAGATATTACTTATTCATCCTGCATTAAAAGCATGAGAACTAAGCCAGGAATCGCACTCACTCTCCTAAGTTCTCTACAGATACATACCAAAAAATTGGTTGATGCCCAAAGCAGCCTGCACTGTTGCATGCACTCACTTTGGGGAACTACACAGTTCAGGCTGGTATGAGTCGTCCCTCTCTTTGTGTAGAGTCAAGCAGATACATGATCTCCTGGATCAGAAACTGTCTTCTGGTTGTGCAACTATACAATGAAGTCTTGACTGACAAGTAGAGTGCTGGGACAATACAGCAATTTAAGTACAACAATAAATACATACTAGATGCTCAAGCCACTGTAACAATTGTGTATACAATTTAAAAAAGAGCTAATCATCTTGTAAGGCTTCCTATGCCTTATTGCTTAATCATTCATCCTGAAATTATAAAGTAGATGTTCCTATAATTGAGACATAAAAATAGTATAAAATGGAACATCATGGCCACTTTCATCATATGCAGAAAGGAACAACAACACAAACTTAGAAGTGGGCTGAAAACCAGATCCAAGTACTATTTCTAAAGAAATTGGAGATGTTCTTGGGATTGCTGTCATTCCTATTAATATTTTCTGACATTCATGTTTCAGTACTCCCAACAATTTCAGCCAGGGAACAAGATTGCACTGAACAATGTGTACACACACCTATCAAAGCAAGATAGTCCCTAGTCATCAATCTTATCCTCTTGACAGAGTATTTATTGCTGCTAATTGCTTCCTCACTTTACCTGCCAAATGAGACAAATAATCATTTGGTCCATCACAAAGCCAAAAAGATGACAAGAAAAATGCTTTTAAAAATATATATATCTTATAGCATAAGCCTGGAAAAGGAAAAAACTTCACAAGGGACAAAAGAACCATACAGCAGATACATGACCTAAGAGAAGAACAGATTTGTCACATGAATAAATGTGGTGTGTTCCAAAAAACCCCAATCTAATACTTCAGAAGAGAGCAATATCCTCTTCATGGCTCACTGGTAGTCCCTGAGGAATTTTGGAAAACATTCTAGTAAGACATGCTTTGGCTGATAATATCATAGGGTTGCTGGGATTTGATTTGGTGTTTTCATTCTTTTTTCTTTTTGGTTTCTTGTTGTTTTGATTTGTGAGAATGAACACTTGTCTCAAAAACAGGATCTTGGTTACTGAGGAATCTGTTTATTTCGGGCCCTTTTTCCTAACTTGGTATCAGTTGGAACCACTCACTGCTCTTGGTATTTTAGGGGCCTAATTTTAGGCCCCAGTTTTTCAGATGTTGGCCAGAAGCCCCACTCAGTGTCTTTACGTAGAAAAAGTATATTGGAAGATTTGCTTTTATCTCTGGTAAGGATCCAAAGCTTCTGAAGACATAAGGATTTTTTTCCATTGAGTTCAATAGCTCTAGGTCTGGCCTCCTGCTTGTGACACCAGTTGGTTTGAGCATCTGTGAAGGACACGAGATGGACATTTGATCCTGGATTCACTTCACTTCGGGCACTTGTTAAGTGAAGAGCTACTTCTGATTAGCTGCAATAAATCTAGTGTCTGTGGCTGCACAAGCTAGGACAAGGCAATTCCACTGCCATCAGGACCCAGCATTCCAGCACCTACACAAGGCAAAGAAGAGCCAACACAAAGAAAAGACAAAAGACTGAACCCATCCTCTCCTGACAGACTTGGCGTGAAGTCCACGTGAGTTCTCTGCATCCTGATTTAGCTCCATACCACCACTGGTACAAGCGTAGCAAGAAACTTCCTAGGGATTAGCTTTGCATAAAAGGGTCTGCTTTTTGACAAGAACAACAAAACTTTACCATAATAAGCAGAACGTCATCTTGGATATCAGTGGCAAGTCTTACTCTCAGGAAAAAGATATCTGGGCTGGCTTCTCATCCGAAAGCCAGATCTTTAAACAACCATATCTTCCCAAGGCACTGATATTCTGCTGGGACTTCTCTACTGCTTCATCCTCCACACTGTCTCTCAAGCTACACAGCAGCACAGCTCAGCCCCTCCAGGGCATGGCTATGCTTTCTCCTCTCACCAGAACACCCGAACATTTCACAAGCTGGAAGATCTCATAGGGCAAGTTGTGAGTCTCTCAGGGCTTTCCCCATGCACTAGCAGCACTCACTGGTGAGGGTTGCGCTTGGTTTGTGTTTGCCACGCAGAAGGTGAGAGCTGTTGACAAGCATAACCACCCGCTCAGGGTTGCTCACTCAGGGGCACGCATACGCTAAATATGGGATTACACTAAGGCAGGAAGAAAAGACACATTTGGAGTGCAACTGTGTTTTAACTAATTTACCTGCTGCTATTTTCCTTTATTATTGCAACCATCATGTCTCTGAGACATCATGTGTCAGGTTGCTCATGTGCCACTACTACCTTTTTTCCCCTCAAACAAGAGGCATATGGACCACTGATAACTGACAAGTGCTGGGAAGTAAAACACTAAAGGTCCCACTTATAACCAGAGGAGAAGGGGTGGTAGAGAGGATTATTTGCACAGAATTCAGCTTGGGTTTTCAAACCAGTATTTATAGGTTTGGAAAGAGCCAAGAACAAAAACTTTAAAATAGTTATTAGGGGGTTTATGGAAACTGGATGAATGGATGGTTTCAATGGGAAGCCAAATAAATATAAAAAAAAGATAATTTAAGCCTGGCAGGAGACCTTAGGATCTTGAAATAATAAAGCTAAAAAAATAAGAAAATAAAGCTTTTGAAAAGTGACACAAAGCCTCTGGAGTCCAGAACAAACCCTTCCATCTTAACAGTAGAGATACTGTCCTTGAATCAAGGGACAACAATTGCTACTGTACTGCCCTCTTATTAATTATTATTATTAACACAAACTATGCTGTCCTATGCATTGCACTCTAACCACAGCAATACAGTCAGATAAACCATCCAGTAAGCACAAAGATGGCATTTGAGAGAGAAGCTGGAATCGTCCAAAAATAACACCAAGTTATATCCACTGAGTGGCTTCTCCCACTTTGCTTTATCTAGTAAGCCATGCATATGCGTTTAAGTCCTTAGATGGTCACAACGGTGCCTGTACTAACCACAGTAATATCCCTGCAGTGGTGACCCCATGTTATTTGGAGCTGTGTCTGCAGAGCTTCTGTAGCTGGACACCTCTCAAAACCAACCTACAATCCATGGGGGAAATGGAAAGCTCCTTGCTCTCACCCCTTTTCTAGAAAAATCAGACACCTATTCAAAGCAGTGACTGTGGATTCTTTGTACCTGAACACCTACAGTTTAAATGATGCCGCAGCCTTTTCGTAAACACAACTGTTGGGAATGAGCAGAGTGCCAGACTCACAGACAGAGCTGATAATCCTTATGATAYAAATAGGCTTTATGCCAGCAAAAGTGCACCTCTAGTGAAGTTTCAAAAGCCTCTTACAAAAACAGTAGTAGACGTAAGGTGAGTTTTATTAATTTAATTAACTTAATAACTGAGACATCCTCAGTCTATTACGCACTGATAAATAGGGGAAACTGAGGCAGAGAACAGTGAAGAAATCGGCCAAACAGTGGGAACAGCAGGAATCAACCCAGAATGTCTGACTCATGTGCTTGTGCTCATTTGGCTAATGCTCCTTTCATGTAAGCCAAATCCTGGTTCTGGTCTCATTGAAGCCAATGGTAAAACTTCCATATATGCGAACAGAGCAAAGATTTGAGACTTCAGTCTGTCATCTGCACTTTATAGGTTTGTGCCTTTATAGATGGGGCAGATACTTCATTCTGCTCTGTGGTTCAGCCAGCTGGACAGTGCTATGTATATTTAGGGCACAATGAGAAAAATAAATAGCAATTAAAACCAAAAAACCCTCTTTCTTCCATATGGAAGATTTTAGTATTTTTAATAGCAAAATTACTCATCTTCATTTATGGCACTTCCACAGAGAGATCAGTTGCTTGTAACCATTAGCAGCAACAAAAGCTGAACTCCTTCTCCCAGAGGTCTGCTACAGCAGCCTGGCAGCTCCCCACGACCACGGGAGACAACAGCTCGTCCCCATCTGTATCACCCACAAGAGACACCGCTGTGCTCAGCTACCTCTTCTGTCACCTTCTGGCTGACAGACATGCTGCAGGATCCTGTCAGCAGCTAAGCAGGGCTCAGGTCAGGAGGCAGAGCGAGGTTTTCAGCAGTAAGATGGCTGCCATGGCAGGCAGATTAAAGACCTGGTCACCTTGCCCTCATGTGATGCTGAAGCAAGCATCACAACRGAAATACTCTCTTCATGTGAGACACAAAACTCTAATCCTAACCATTTGGTAGGATGCTGGCTGACTTCCAGTCTGTACGCCGGGGTTCCCGGTGTGCATCTTTGCTGCCTGTTCCATGACCTGCTCCGAGGTCGATCCAGATGTCACATGCCAGCACCATATAACATCTAAGCCAATGGTCTGTGAGCTATACCTCACTGGAGCAGGGAGCATGGCCTCTCAGCAGGAGAGCTACTCACTCTCCTCCCTGCCCTTCGACATCTGAGTATTGCTCCCAGAGAACAAGACTGCAGCTTTGGCCATCTCCCCTTCAGTGAGCAGAGAAATGGGGAGCTCAGCCTCTAGCTATATTCCCTGAGACCTAGCCTTACACTTAGGCTTTTGTCAGCCATTACATGCTGTAAGGCTTTTCTAAACTATCAGCAGGTGACTACTATTATCATTGAAAAGAAAGCAGCAAGAAAGTTTTAAAGCTCATACAAGCAAAAGATAAAAGAATTGAAGATCTGGTCGCATCTATACATCACCTACAATGGAGGAAAGAAAGAGGAACTGCATATTTGATAAAATTTACCTCTTCTCCAGTCCCCTCACTCCATCAGTGCAGAAACACTGATGGTTCAGTCAGGGGTTAGCTGCACAGGGCTCTACCTTACCAATAAACGCTCAACTATTTTATTCCCGCATATACACCAGTGAGCACTACCACCACTTGGCCATGGAACATGGAGAATAGAGAGTTTATTGTGAGCAAACCCTGATAAGAGTGAAAAGCAATGTCTGTTGTAATAATCCTGCTTTGTGATGCTTGTTTCTGAAGCTTTCCTTTTTAGGGTAGAAGTTTTCTGTACCTGGTCCCTCCTCAGAGATGGTTTGTGTCTCCTTTCTTTTGAAAAGACTCCCTTGAAAATTCTCCTTAGTCAGTTTTGGGAGGATGAGCAAGGCATGAGGCTTCAACCAGTAATAAAGAAACAATTGTTACAAATTTGGGAGAAGACTATCATAAATGATACATTTTAAGAAAACTTAACTGTCTTAACTGATACTTCTTAATCAGCTAGTTATAAACTCTCAGATACACTGAATCCACATCAGTCAGCATCTGCATCAGTTGAATTAGTTCAAAAGAATTTGTTCAAAAGAATTAGCTGTATCTGCTCTGCTCTCAAATACCTTTCCAAAGAAGCCAAGCAGATAACTGCTGAACTAGACATATTCTTCCCGAATAGGGTAGACAGAAGGGCTGGCAGGCAGCTGCCAGGGAAGACCAGGTTTTAAATACTTTGTCTGAAATCAAGGTTAGAGAAGTCCGTAACCACACAAAAGAGGGAAATTCTCTCCCGGACATGGGAGGGATGGAGGGGAATATGGTTTTGTCCTGTATCATCATTTTAATCTCTACATACTTAATTTGCACAGTCCTAAACGCTAATCAGCTAGGGTTATAATGAGTGGCCTTCAACTCAACCACTTCGGAGTCACCCTTCTTGAAATAAATGCAACAATCACAACAGCACACAGAGCCAAAAGCATCACATTTTACTGTGTTGGACAGTCCTGCACCTCCCAGACAAAGAGAAGGGATGCATCTGCTACTTGCTTGGACAGTCCATTCTAGGCACCTTCTGGAAACACCAAATTGAGGTCAAATTCAGTGTAAATGCTTGCCCCAACCAATTTGATAAGAAGGGGGAGGCAGGGGCAAGACTGCTTTGTCTATAATRGATGCAAATAGAACTGAGAGGGAACAGATCCTTACTGCAGACAAGACTCAATCACCGATAGATCACATCAACAATCCTGTTGTACATGCTCTCTCCCGTTCTCATAGGTGAGGCTCTGGTAATCATATTGCCTAGGTTTGGTCCCAAAATTAAGATACATACAGACACAACTCTCCCCATTACCTCTCTGCTCCTATATACAGAACATTTGAGGCAACCACAAGCAACTTCACTTGGGTCAAACTGACCGTGTCATGACATGAAGCTGAATATAGTCCATGTTTTATTCACCCCTTCAAAGGAACCGTGACCCTGCAGGTCAGCAGGGTGGAGCTGGCACAAAGCAAGGGGAGGGACTTGTCACCTTAACTATTCTCCCACAAAAAGTGCCATTTCATCCCACCAGTTCCCAGATTCTTAGAGTGAGGAGATGTAGGTGAGAATACCCTTCTTCTGCCCCAGGTTAGATGGTTTCAGTCATTGAACAGTTCAGGCTCCAACAAAACAGGGTGCATATGTGCAAACACACTCACACAACACTAACCTCCAAATACTCCCAAACCCAAATGACATCAAGATTTTCTTTAATTATTGTCTTTTTAAACCCCTGATTTTCTTGTGGTGGGGGCCTCAGAACCATTGGAGACCTTGGGGGGTGGAGGGGTGCCAAAGACAATTGTGGCCTGGGAATATTTGCCAGCTGGACTATGAGATTTATTTTTGGTTCTCAATTCTTTTTTTCCTGTTCTCCTTGCAGATCCTGCTTTCTGGCTCGCTGGGATCTGCAAATGTCCAGCCTTATGAACTGCAGACCTGGACTGTGCTGGGGTGTCAGTCCCTGAAACTGAGAGGGCTAATGCAATAGTGAGCAGCAATTTGATATATCAGGAAGCCTGCCTTTTCACAAACTGCACTCACTAGCCACAATTCCTATTGAACCTTGAAAGCCCAGTTTTGCTCCTGTTTACCCGTTCAGCTTTAACAGCTACTGCTGATTTATATGAGGAATACCGTTTGGAATCTGGGATTCATTTCCTATTCTAAAGAAAGAAAAAAAAGAAAAACACACTTTGAATCCAGCTATCTTGCAGGCCGAAATTCTGTTCTGCATTTTTTCCTTTCAGTGCCACAGCCTCCTCTGCTCTTTCTGCCTACTTCAAATTTTCAGATGAACTGCTGAGATGCTGAAATTCAAACTACTTGAATACACATCATATAAAACAATCACAAAGAGTGTGTTCGTTCAATATCTTTCTACCTACCCTTCCTACATCAAAGCAAAATCCTCTGGTTGCCTGACACAGTGAAAAATACCTTGCAGGTGGAATTCTGCCCAGAAATGGGTAAGTGCTGCAGKAGCTGGTCCCCAAGGCTGCTGCCGACCATGAAGATGTACAAGAGTATCTTGAACTCAATCCCCAGCTGAAGTGCCAGCACAAAGCACCAAGAACCATCCTTTGAAAACAGCTGAGAATATGGGGGGTGATGTGAAAGGTGCTGATCTGCTCCACCTGGCAAAGAGGCAACACTATCTACCAGCTGCATATAGAAAGGGGAGTCAGGAGAGTATTTTGAATCACACAGGCCTCCACCATGGAGAAGGGTAGAGAACAAAACCCTTTTTTGTACTAATCATGAAGCACCATCAGCAGCAGAGGTCTGAGAGGAACGGCTAAAGCAGGAGGAGGACATTACAGATGCTAATAGGTAGTAATCACACAAAGGTTTGGGAGAAACTGCGGCTGAAGGAGATGAGCTCCTATGTGGAATCTCATTAACATGAGCTACCTCATAAGGGACTGAAAGGAAACACACAGCCCTCACACTCGCAGAACAAGACATGAGATGCATAGGAGGACAGTCGGAAAATTCCCATATCCTGCAGCTCTTGCAAAAGACTCTCTGTGGCCACTTTGTAATCAGTTACCTGCCATGTTCTTTATTAACTCTTTCATCTTTCCCTCATGAGTCAGCTCCTGCAGTACCCAAAGCAAAATAGATCCACAGTTCAGATAAGAGAGATCTTGTCCTATACACTGGTTTTATCTTTAGTAACCAGAGCTGGCCAGCCAGCTAAAAACCAGATGGGTTTTCACAATCCTGCTAGAGAGCAGGAAAGGAAAGACTTACTGGAAGGCAAAGTCTAGATGAGCATTGCACAGCACAGCATGTGCATCTTACCCCCACCCCAAGTTTTCCCCAATAACCCTTCAAAGCTTGATTTATTAACAGGACACAGTATGCAGAACACTTGGAATCCGTGGTCTTCTTTGGAGACTTTGTCTTATTCTTCATCCAAATTAACATGTTCTTCTGTAAGCCTTACTGACAGTGCCCTAGTTTCACAACGCTTCAGTCTCTCCTTTCAGAAAGAAGGAAAATACTCTATCATCTGGATATGCCACAAACATCAAACGAGGAACAGCTTGCACAAACAAAAGCAGAAGCATGCTACATATCTGCTTGTCCAAATTATGTGGCAAACAATTATAGTAGGAATGAACAGATAGATGAGGAAAAAATAGAGAAGTTATTTCCTCAAGAACATTATTCTTAATAAATAACTTGACTCACTTTGCTAAGAATAATTTGACATGGAACATGGTACTTAACCTGTTTAAAACTTTTATTTTTGAGTTGCTCTTCATGCACAGCTTTTGTCAGAATTTAATTTGTGTCATTGGATTGGGGGACCAGAATTATACTTTAGCATTGCACTAGTAAGCAGCAAACTTCCCATTTGCTCACTGTTCATCTTGTGTGCCTCCTCTTTGTTTTAGACTTCTTCACTGGTATGTAATGTATTTCTGTCCACACTGAAATCCTAAACTGCAACCATAGGGTAAAGATACAAAATGCCCTTCGTGGATAATCAGGACATAAACAACCATAGCAGAAGTTGCTTGCTAACCTCCTACCACTTAACATGAGAACTAAACTCAAAAGAAGGCTTCCCCTCWTTTTTCCTTTTCCTCCGCTCTCTACAGCTTCAAAATACACAGTTTGATTTGCAGAAGTTTTTAGCTCATCCATCTGGGTCACATATCTATGGATGATACCAGTACAGGATTAAATACCCTAGCAAGAATCAGGGGGTTTGCACTGCATGCCTCTTCAGAGCAAAGCACCTAATGGCAAGGCTAGGCTTAAGCACACGAGTAGGATTTGGTCACGCAGGCTCCATCAGCAGCCAGTACACCCTATGTACTGCTGCTGCTGCTTAGAAAGCAGACTTCCCTACCATCTTCTGGGTCTTTTTCTTTTCCTCCCCCGAGATCTGTTGTCAGAGAAAGGGAGTTCAGAGCTTCTTTCTCTCTACCAGCGGGTTGGTTTCACTCCGTTACATTAATGGGAATTGCAGGTGTACTTCAGCCTAAATGTTAATTTCTTCAAACAGCAGAGAAAAGGCTACATGCACTTGGGGAGGAAGAATATACATCCGTTTGTGCAATCTTAGCTTTCAAGGGGAAATGTGCAGTGGAAAAAGAAGGAATGATAGGGGAAATTAAATTAAAATGCAGGAAAAAGAATATTAGTAACAGAAGGAAACTTTTACCTGTGGTGCTGGCCAAAATGCTTTCAAGATGCTCAGTGAGAATACATGGGTGTACAGGAAGCCCAGCAGACTATCCAAATACGATGCTGAGTTGGAGGGTTCTGGGGAAATTGTCCTGTTTCTACAGTCTAAGAGAACTTCACTGCTCAGCCCAGCTCTGACCTCGGTGGCTCTCTTGTGCCTTGTTTCTCTGGGTTGGCAGGAGCTCATCACAGAGCCTAGCAGGACAGCCCTTCAGGCATTCCTGCAGTATCTCTCAGCTCTCCTGCCAAAGGGTCTGGGGAATGTTCAAAGGCACCGTGAGTGAAGAGGGGAAGCAGGGCAGCACTCTGAACRACACGGCATGAGTGTGTTCTGGTAAGATTTTCTAGGTACTGTGTGACAAAGAACATGGGAGGTTGTTGCCACTTACAGTCCAAGCTGTTTGCTCAGACCTACAGAACTGACCTCCCTGAGCCCAAACAGACCTCCACCAGCCTCACAGAGGGCAGTCACTCTGTACAGGTTGTCATCCCCAGAGCAGGCTGGCTGAGAACTGCACATCTCCTGGTTTTGTTCTCATCTTCTCATGCTTCTTGCCCCATCCAGGCTGACTTCCCACTTTGGTCAAGACAATAGTATTTATCCTAGCACCATAGAGAACACAGGACGGAGGCACCCAACCTGGCAAATGCCTTTTGGCACTAACAGAGTTATTAATCATCAATGATTTACACCACAGGCATCTCAAACATGCTTCCGCTCCTCCTGCCCCTGTAATGATGCTCTTCTACACCCTCTCAGAATCTTACCTTTACTTTGGATCTGGCCCAATCCCTGTTCCTCAAGCTCTTCATCACAGGATCAAGTTTTCTCACACAGCCTGCTCTGCCCTACTCTCCACTCTGCCTAGTCAGTCTCTCAAGAAGAATGATTATATTATGTAGAAGGAGCTAATCACTGTTGTCCCAACTGACTCTTCACCCCAGTGTACGCGGCCAGCATCAGTTCTCACTCTGTCCTGAGTTCCTTTTGAGATCTGTCTTCTTTCATTATCCTTTCCTGTCCCACTGATTCCCCATCCCGAACATTGCCAGCCTGCACTCAAATAATTTCCAGAGCCTTTCTGCTGTGCACTGCGGCTCCATTTCCAGATATCTTACCAATACCTTGTACAGTGGCATTAAAACACCCCTATCTCCACAGGTCACCTGCCTAATACACCTGGGCTGTATGTACATTGGCAGAGTACAGCCACCCTATGACCACCAATGTTTGAACACCCAAGGCTGCACCACTGATGTTTCAGTTCATTTAAAAAATGAGAATTTCCTAAAAACCCAACCACACATAAATGATTTTATAAAAATTCTTTTCCCACTCCTTTTTCACTCCTTCCCCTAAGTTCACTGGGGTGGCAAGGTTTCTGATATGGACACCAGCCCTTTGAATAAAACTTGGCAGGTTTCACACCACTTACTTCTCTTAGGCCAGCACAAGGCTGCATGACATTAACAGCTTCCAGCCAGACCACTGACAGGAGGAAAAYAATTCCTCCTGTTAGCAATGACCTTCCAAGCTAGCGTGCTTGCAAAGCATGCTAAGTACTAACTGCCTTTCTTTACTTCATTGATTTTCCCAAATCACTGTCAGAATTTCTGTGATAGGTTCATTAGTCTCACAACAAAGAGATGATGAACATATCCACCAAGAAGAAACCACAAAGAACTGCAAAGAACTCACAGGACATGAGAGTGGTGTGATGTAAATGATAGATCAGCTTGGGGCACAGGTGGTGCTGCACAGTCTTGCTCTCCCCTCTGTGCTGTTATAAATTGGAATGCAATCAGGCTCACTTTGATCTAACATAACTGACCAGACCCCAGTCTGACCATGGACACTGCCCATCTTGGGGCTCTGCACACAGGATCTATTCTTGAAGATCCCATAATTCTATCACTTAGCTCTGCATAGTTCAGCTCACCGCATGCTGTTGACTTTTACCCAAACAAGCTCCATTACTTTTATTCTCCATACTTGTCTCTGCTGATCAGTACTATCTTTAGCACCACTCATTCATATCAGAGAGAAAAATGCTCTAGCATGTTGAGGGCACATCCATGTGGGGTTACACAGTCCCACAGTAGATGCCACTGAAGCTGGAATAACACATCCGTGCTCTTTTCCACTTGGGCAAATTAGTACTGCTGAAGGGCATGGAGAAGCAGCCCACTGCAGGGCCAGGCTAACGTGGCAGAGCTACAGGCTCCATGTGGTACTATGCTGTGCGACACAGGTGCAGCAGTTTGTTCAGAGCTAGCTCAGGTCTCTCTAACTTGGCACTACTCCACATGGTACACACTAGCCCATCCAAGGTGTTTGGTAGTATCCAAGGGGTATTCTGGGGGTGTTTTAATAAAGGTGTTTTATGGGAATGATCTATTTTGTCACGAATTCTCTATATGGCTAAGTTCTCYATCTCTTTTTCTTTCTCTTTCTGGGTAATCACCATGAAATGGACATAAAGGCAACTGAAAACTTGCCAGCCTTTGCATTATCTGAAGTCACTATTTTATCATTTTTGTCAACTCCATGTCATTCCCCCCATCCCTAAGTGGCTATACTAGCAGAAGAAAAATGTCTCTTGATCAAGATACTTGCTTATAACGCAAAACAGTAAAAGCACATGTTCATAGAAATTATGTCTTACATTCTCAAGTAAAGAGAGGAAACTTTGACCACAGTTTACTGTCAACAAAAAAACAATAAAAATAGTGCTGTAGTAACAATTGCTCATATCACTGTATTGTAACCTCTTTAAGACCTAGATTGTTTAACACTTGGAATTTGTATGGCACCAACCACATCTAGCCATGTTTTATTTCTTGCGTATTTCATATTTCACTCCCCCATAACTACATCCTCCTGGAAAGTTTCAAAAGTATTATTTATCTATTTCTCTTATGTGATAGTAGCAAACGCAAATCACAACAAACTCCACTGTTTATCTCAAAATCCGGAAGAGACAGGAGTACGTCTAGAGTAAGAGGCCCCAAGTTCAGGGGATTCAGCAGTAGCTAGACCATCTGTGCTATTCTCTTCCCATGGTCCTGTTTAATGTTTTTCTGAAACTACACCTGCATGCCAAACTGGACAGATTCACATCCTCATGACCGGAGAGAAGCACAGTTTTAACACTCTCGTGCAATCTTCTCTGGCTTGCTTTTGCTATTTGTAGTATCACTAAGGAAACCAAATGTGAGACTGGTGATCTTTATTCAACATGTGCCTTCCCCAGACGTGATCTCAGCTAACTTATGTATCACTTAAATCCAGCCCATTCTTTCCTATACAAATACCCATGAAACAGGTTGAACTGGAAGGTAAGCGATGATAGCTGTGACTCTGAGTAGATTTTTACGTCCACTACATAAAGAGCTATGGTGACCTCTAATGGCAGGCTGCCAAGCCTTTGGAACTACAGTGCCTGTGATGCTAAGCAGAGTGGGTTGTATATTTGCTATTAAGATAATGATTCACACCTAGCACTCGCTGGAAGGTCTCACAGCACTTTACAACAGTGGGATGTAATTACCCCCCAGACATGGAGGCAGAGGGATATGATGTGACTCACCTAAGATCATGCACCTGGTCTGGAACAGCCACCGAGGATAGAATTCAGGGCTGCTGAGTCCCAATCCAATGCTTTCTCCAAGTGAACCTGACAATAAAACGCACTGGACTAGATAAGAATACAGCCAATTCTGTCTTAAATCCAGGTTCTGCTCTACCCTTCCGTGGCAGCCAGCACTCTCTTTTCAAAGCATTCACCTTCATTTCTGAATAAAATGATCACTGTGTGCCAATGCTTGGTGTTGGTTAGTGTCTGTGGAAAGGCAGAGTTTTAGTTACAGGAAATCAGGGGAAAAAAACCCAAAACTCTTTACTTTTGATCTGAATTCCTGCAGGAGTGACTCTGGCCTGCTCCTTAGCCTATGAGCCAACATGGGTATGGGATGAATTTTTCATGGCAACATCAACAGAGTATAATTAGCAGTTCTCTGATCTTGAATTTTTATGTACTTATCCTCACAATTCAGCTGTTTGCTGGGGATATGTGACCTTCCCCAGTTTAGAGGTGGAAAACTGAGGCAAGGATTCACACTCAAGGCCAAGCTCCATGATCACCCACACAGCTACAACTTACACTCTGGATGCCATTTGAAGTTCAACTGATTCACATAGGCAGAGAAACACAAGGCATGCAGGGCAAAACCTTGGCTTATATTCTGGCTCCAGCYATATGGTGTAGCAAATGTGAACTTATGCTCAAAGTACATTTCATACAGAAAGACCAGAGGCACCAGTAAGCTACCGTGCACCACCTGATTTGGGTGAGCCACCTCTGTGAGGTCCCTCACCTCTCAGCAAATGCAAAGCAGTAAGACTTAGCTTAGCATGCAATAAAGGAAGTTTCACTAGGGCAGCATGACTTTATGTGAAGAGAGAGCTGAGCACCTGCATTGAGACAATGACCATGACTCAGATGACATGCAGTAATTTGTTGAGCCACAACAATGCGAGCATTTATCCAAATCCAAGCAATTTTCCTAGAGTCACAAAAGAAGCCCAGAGCACAACAGAGTGCAGAACTTAAGTTTCCCAGAACCTCAACTACTAAGCCTGCATTCCCCTTCTTCACTTGATAATGAAAAATAACATTCAGGTGTATCCTTTCATCAGAAAACCAATATTTTGCTAATTGCTCCAACATGGGAGTTTTTAAAGTTTCATTCATTTAAACAGCTCCTGAAAAGATCAAATCTGTACTAATGCAGATCAATAGAAGATTTGCAATAACGAGGCTTGGAAAGGATGCTTTTTAGAAATGAACATCTTGACAAAAATTAAATTTTCAGCTGTGTATAGCTAATTCCATGGTTGTTCACTGCAAGGTTTCTTGGACTTCAGAAGTAAACATATTGCAGGCCATGGTATACAGGACTAGATGGGACCTCAATGTGGCAATTCCTATGCAAGACAAAACTTCCCTGTCAGGATTTTCCATTGTATCAAAGTACTTGTGCAATCTCTTGAAAGGGAAATATAGAAGAGCTTCACACAACTAAGAACCATTATTCCACCTTGCAGCATAAAGCTGCTCTGCACAGGTAAGTAATCAATGGGAAGAAAGCAAGCCTGAGATTTCTAGTGACATTTGTGTTCATAATGCTCATTCTGTAGCATATGCACATCTGAGCAGAGCTCAGACTCACAATCTTGTATGTCAAGCACTAAGAGAACTATGATTTATATGAGTCAGAAGTCAGGTGCTTTCATCACAGCACAAAGTTATGTCAGGCCATGAATTGTCTGGTGCTGTGAATTGTCTGGTGCCAGTATTTAGAGCATACTCTAAATGGTATGCTACACCTCATTATTTATGTATAATCCTTAGTGTTTGCAGGAACTTAGCACCTAAGAGCTCCCAGTGAAATCCAGCCCTACTGCACAGAGTGTGCCTGCCCTTCCTATGAGTCAATTCCCTGCTCAAAGGTGCCTTTTAGACAATATTTTCTCAACCAAAGTATAGCCATCGCTGTTGAATCTTCCAGAAATCTGAACCTGGAAGTTTCCACAGATCTTGCAGAAAGTATAGAAGTGATGGTAGCAATCCCAGCAGTTGCCAGTTCCAGCATCCATCCATACTGCTCTCCAGTCTGCTCTAGCCCAACAAATACGTAGAGAGTGCAGTTTGGTTTGAGTCAGTCCTCAGCCTTTGCTAGGACGGGGCAGCAATATTGACAAAATAACATTCTGCAGGCAACATCAGGACATGCTTTAGTTAAAGACTCAATCTTACTTTGACCATATGCAAAGCTTATGCAAAGCGGGTCTTGTAGAAAACTGTTACCCTGAGCAGCAAGGGTAGTGAGTGGCTGGCGGGACAGAGGGGAATTAGTGTAAGCTTCTATAGAATATGTCTCTGTCTATATAGTTTTCTGTATGTCTAGGAATGGCATAATTTAATCCCCAGGAAGCTCTGCCACACAGTTTCAGGTAGTGAACCCTACATTGCTGAGAAAGGACCCGTGACAGTAAAAGCACAGGAACACTAGCTTTACAGAAAGGGGATAAGCAACTTTGGTTCAACAGCAACACAAAGGAACGGGGTGACTTGGACAAGTACCTATTCCACTTTGCACTGCATGCCCAGAGCAGCTACTGCATGTGATCATCTGGCCACATAGTGAAAGGCAACACTCAGAGAAGCCTACCTCTGGGTTTCAAGTGTGCTCTAACTGCAAAGATTCTACACAAAGCAACACCTGCCCAGCTGACATTTACCCTTTCAGGTATTCTGCCCAAGAAATCCAGGTACAAATTATGGGGGGACAGCCTGGAAAAACAAAGAACCTCTGGATATTAAAGGTGGAAGCCGATTTCCCTCTCTTTCTCTTGTTACAGAGGACAACTCCACCTGATTTCTCCCACGTCTTGTTCTTGGTCTGGCTAACACTTGCATCACTTGGCAGGTACCTGCAGCCAAAGAGGTGCATCAAATTTGTATTCTTCCATGGCTATCAATAGGCATACAACCATTTTCACAACAGTGAGGCTGACTAAATGCCCTCAGTAGCTCCTGGTTTGTGTGTGAGTTCACAGCACTCTGACACTTTCAGGCGGTATTAAATATCTCATAGAATTGGGCCAATAGCCAGGGCACAGATCTGGCACATGGAAAATAATAAGTGGAATATCTCCTTGTTACCACAGCAACTTGAAAAACACAGTGAAAACAGTGCATATCCCTGCAGAATTACTGAGGATGAACAGACATAGACTTTTGAAATATTGAAACAAATATTATAATGATGCTCCTGAATTGCAGAATAAATCCTACTTCATGCAGACATGAATGTCAGAAAGCCAGATGTTGTCTATTGACACTGAAACTTCCTATAATCCCCTAAAATCTGTTGGATAACATACAGGGAACTGATTGTACCAAAGCTTAAAGGAACAAGAACAGCACTGACAGTTACACAACTAAACATGGGGAAATACTGATTGTATTTTGCAACTTAATCAAGCTTTGGTGCTTTTTTTAATAGGTATATTTATTTACTTCCATGGATTGTATCCTACCATCTTAGCGGGCTTGATTCAAAGATCATTAAAGTCAAGAGAAAGAACTCCATTAACTTTGGTGAGCTTTGGCTCAAGGCTTCAGGCAGGACCACAGTTAAGCCAAGGGAGTCAATGAATCACTTCCAGCTGAAGTCAAAGGAGGATCAAAGAGAGCAGTATGATAACCTCTTCAACTGCGCTCTTCATGATTCAGACTTAAGGGACACCACTCTTGGTGGAAGACCAGCGTCTTGCAGCCTCTGCATTCATATGAGATATTACACAAACTCGCATAGGATCTAGTGGGTTTTCTGGTGTTAATATCTGTCTTCTCTTTTACTGTAAGATATTCCAGAAGTAATTTATGTATAAAATGATTTTTCCCCCCAAATAAAAATACTTTTTATGCCTACTGAAACTTTATGATAAAACAAATATTCCTGGCTAGTATTGTGGACCTCTGTCTGATACCTACCATGGGAAACCAAGGATTCAGACTCTTAATTAAGAACTCTCTTCATTTTTCCCTTTGGTCTTGCAGTGCCAGCCCTAATCCCTAGGATTTAGCAACGATCAGAAAAGGCTATTTAATAAGGAATCACATTTCTCAGTTTAAAAATAAAATAAGGATAATTACTTATAGAGAAAACCTCTTAAAACTAGAGATGCATTTTATTAATATTGACACAGTATCAGATTAGATTTTCCTGCATTACAGGGATACTACAAGAAAATACCTGAAGACTATGAACAAGAACAGGCTAAGTTCATACAGCTCTGTATTATTATGTATGAAACAAAAAGCTCCTAATTTCTTGGTGCAAAGATGTTATTATCCACCCTCCAAACATGTTGTCTCTCCTTATTCACATTACTAGAGTTTGCATCAAGATAGACATAGCTTTCTAATGTAACACCAAGACAGAAAGGTAGTTGGATGTCTTGAGATAGAAGCTCTGATGCAGAAAATCTGAAATTAATATGCACTCCAGCAAGTTCATCACAATGACTGCAAAGCAGAAACTAAACTAACTCTTGGAGAGAAAAAAAATGTAATCATAGTAAAAAATACAATAAGAACAAGAGTGCCTATGGTCAGAACCAAAGTGACAATGGATAGTACAAGACCCTCTTGGGTCTTGCCGAGTTACAGCCTTCTCATGTTGGCTCCACCCAGTGATGAGGCCAACTTTAATTATTTTCTGGATCAGTCAGATCCTACAACAATAACGAATTTAGTCTATCAAAAATTCTCCACTGAGACTATCTGATTTTCCTGTCACAGTCAGGGTGGGGGCACATTCAATTAGAAAGAGGATGGAGCTGAATCTTTATCCAAAACTTGAACCAAAGCTTTGGGAGTTCATGGACTGTTCATTAATATTTTCTTCTCCAACGGCTAAAATTGCTGTTTGCATTTCACTGACTTCAGGTATTGTTGTTATTAAAGGTAGATATTACCCAAAATCCCGGATATGAATAATATCAAGCTGTGAAGAAGTTTGTAGCAGTACAGAGTTCTTAAAACTGTGGCTATCCCCAGTGATTGAAAGGAGTCTCAAATAAGCATAAAAAACTAATGATGGTAAATAACCTGTGACGGGTTCAGTTTACAGGAAGAAAACCCAGTATTTCAAGGCAATCCATTTATGAACTGTTTCATGGTAACAGTAAGAGAACCTGAGGGCATGGCATCATTGTGCTTATCACTATTTGTCTTGGTTTCACAGAATCCAAGATTAAACAAGGTCCAGGATGAATCCTAGGAGGTCAACCCCATCCAGACAAACACCGCTAGTGCTGCAGACCCCAGACCCTTCTTGGTTAATCCATACCTGGGCTTTTCTGCCTTTCTGTAAGAAATCTTTGCTGGGAATTGCAATTAGACACAAGATACCTATTTGCACATACTCTTTGCTGTTTCACACTGGTGAATCCACTCCAACCTCCCCAGATCCTTCCCAGAGGCTAACAAAAGAGGACGGAGATCCCTGCTTTATGGGAAGTGGACCACTGGGAGATCAAGAGATGCCCAAAAGCAAACACACAGTCTGCAGCAGAGCCAGAAAAAGAGTCATTGAAACTAAGTGTTGTCAGGTGCATATTGAAAAACTGCAGTTGTGTTTCCCGCTGGAGAGCTTCTGATCATAAACCAGCAATCTAAGAGGAACATAAATGCCACATGCTGTTAACAAGGTCTGTTCCCATCACAAACATACATTTATCTAATCACCCTCACTCTCAGACCTGGATTTTTTCACTGTAAGTCACTAACATATCACAATTACCTGAATTGATGCCAAAGAAAGCGTTGCTTGTGATTGCTTTGAATAGCTCAAAGCTCTGCCTTGCTCTTTCTTTTTTTGTTGTTTTTTAAAAATATCCTTTACCTGGTAGCTTTTGCCTTAGACTTCGCAGTTCAGTAAGAAAATACACTCAAAAGAGTTTCTTCTAAGATATGAAATGAAAGTCCTTTTGAATTTAAATATGGTGATTCTTTAAGCAAAATAGCTGAGAAAAAAAAAATCTTTCATTTCTTTTTGTGATAGATGAAAACTGTGGTGACAGTCACACATCTCAGGGGAGTAACTCTGAGACAGGTCTTGTTTTCTGCAGAAAAGCCTGTGCTGGAAATGGGGAGTGCGTGGTACACAACATCCTTTTTCCACCTCCATGGGAAGAAAGCCAGGACAGGGTTTCACTCTGGACTTCCAACAAGACTCCACTTCTTCCCATTTGTGTTGAAGAAAGTTCTGGGCCTCCAAGACACTGACCCTACTGCATCCAAGGATCTCGGGAGCACAGCGTCACCCCYACCTCAGATCATCAGAGCTTCCTTACCAGCAGGGATCTGTCWGTAAAGCTCACCATCATGAGTTAACCTGAGAGCGTAACAGCATGGGAAATGCTCAACACATCAGTCTTTCTTACAGCAAAAGAAAATAAAGCAGATGGAGAACAAGGAGGGATTACTGTGACCAGCAGAAAGAGTTCAAGGTGGCACAATAGGCACAAGGAGTAGCTTCATGCGATAGAGAATGACAGAGTTTTTCCCAAGCCACTGATAAGTGAGCAGCCCCTGGAGAGCCAGACCTAGCCAAGCCGCAGTCTCAAAGTGAAGTCCCCGAACCCCTTGCTCAGAGAGAGCACGTCTAACTTTGGGCTGCACATCTCAGGGATAAGACCAGGTAACTGGTCATGGACCAGCTCAAGCCAGCACTAACTCCAGCTCCTGAGCTCCACCATACAGTGCAGAAATGTGCAAACTGAAGAAAGGGACTCAGTGAACACAGTAAAGGGAATCAGAGCCAAGAACTGAATCCCACGGAGCTATAACCAAATGGAGTCAGAGAAAATAGTACAGCGCTTTACATCCATGGATCGCATGTTTTGCAAACATTCATTAACTCTCCATGCTGCTGGGCTATTCACTTGCAGGTACCCGTTCCCTATGAAATTCAGGGGTAAGGAGCCTGCTGTGGGTGGTGCAGAGCAAATCGCTGGCAGAGCCCAGGAGACAAAACAGCTCTGTGCTGACCAGACACGTTGACACATTTTACCTTTCATCATAATATCACGAAGTAAAACGAAGCTTACTGCCAGCCTGGAAAAGAAGCAAGAAAGGTTTCCAGTACCTCTGCTGTCTTGAGACAAGCGAACGCAAAGGGCTGGTAGATGCAACCTGCACCAGGCAGTGGACAGGTGTAGTTAATAGTGAAAAACATCCCTTCACATGGAGACAGGCCTGAGTGTGCTCCTTCCTGAGAACAGGCCAAGAACTGCCTTCAAACATTTCAGGAACAATTAACAAAGTTTCTGTTTCCATTTGCCTATTTTCCATTTTTTTTTTTCTGGCTTCTCTTCTTTTAGACTGTAAACTTGTGAGGCAAGAACAAAATTAAGTCCAACTGAGGAATTCAGTTTATCGGGGG